>ML783604.1:1002383-1012691 GCA_009831015.1 Picea engelmannii | reverse complement strand
ATTTTTTGTGACAATAACTCTGCCATTTCCTTGTCGAAGAATAATGTGTTTCATCAGAAAAGCAAACACATTGATACTCGATTTCACTTCATTCGTGAACTCGTCAAAAATGGTGACATTTTTCTAAAATTTTGTGGTTCTAAAGCTCAGCTAGCTGATATCTTCACTAAACCTTTGGGAAAAGATGTTTTCCAATTTCAACGTCAAAGTTTAGGCATTATTAATAATGTAATCCTCGAGATTAAGAGGGAGTGTTAAGAGTTGTAATCTCGTGGTTTAATTAGTTAGATAAATCAGTTAGTTTACAGTTACTCCCGTTCAGAAACGGTATAACTGTTTTTGTCATTATTTAAACATTTCAATATGAAATCAATCGTACAGCGTTCATTCCCAATATCTTTCTCCCGTTTTCTTCTTCTTTATTGTTTTCAGTTGAGAAGGTGAGAAGGATTATTGTAAAACTTCACAGAAAAAGGACCGAATACAAAAGCCAGATGGAAAAACAATCTGTCCCATAAGCTATTTTTAACCTCATGAACGTTAAAAATACTTTCTTTCATACCTATTAATGAAGAAACCACATACACATTTATAGTTGGATCCACATTTATAGTTGATCCAACTATAAATGACAAGAAATTTATACATCAACGCTTACTATATAAATGATTTCTTTCAAAATAAGATTAATAGTAATCAGGTTCTCAAACATCGAAAGAATTCACTCTCAATAGAACCTAACTATTATCAACATCACACAGGTACTCAAATCAATTGGAAGAAATTCACAATCTTAATGAGATACTAATGTCCATTGTTTACAATGATCAAAGCTTCAGCTCTAACAAAAAGGAAGTCTTTCTATTAAGTAGAAAAATATAGCCGACTCGCAAGAAGCTCATCCGATGGTGTTGAACCTGTTCCTTTTCTCACTGATCTAGTGGAGTAACCATGACTTTCCCTCCATTTTCATAATTGAGGCATATTTTATGTGCTATTTCCTCCATTGAATCTATGCTCAAGAAATAACGAAGAACTCCTTCGCAAGAGAAATCTGCCTGGTCGCATCCTAATTCCTCCCATCCTGATATTTGTGATCTCCTCCTTTTAAATACATATTGGTTACTCTTTCTAATCTCTATCCACAGAAAACCTCACATGTAGCTGCATATAGCATGATTATGAGTTGTAAGATTGCCTCCTTAACCTCATGCTCCTGTGTTGCACAATGATTACACATCTCTGTAACCAATGGCGTTGTGACTGTGCTAAATCGCACTTTCTCTACCAATTCATGCTTTTATTTACACGATCTCATATGATATTTTAGCTCTTGTAATCTCTCCGGGCGCACAAACCCTAGCAAAACTCTGACACGTATCTTGGTAGTTTCTCTTTGTGAAATCGCGTCCTTCTTTCTCTGCACTCGTGGTACAACGATCACATGGCCTGCGATCTCATACCTATTCTCTTCGCCTTTAGTTACTTCCATATTATTCAAACTATATATATTTAATCTAATTTATTTTTTAAGTTTACAGCTAAACTAGAAAACAAATTAATTGATGTATGAGATTTGATTCAGTGATTTGATTGGTAAAGTCTAAGATAGTATAGATTTGAAATTATTATCTCTTAAAAAGAACATTTTACCAAAAAAACAACAATTAAATGAAATATGATCCAAAGATTACAATAGCCTTGATAGATGATGACATGGTTCCTTTTCTTATTGAGCTGGTATTTATTTTTGCATTTTGATATAGATGGCATCCATCCAGTATGGATACAGTCTAAGTGGACCTAATGGTTAAAAACATGTGTTTTTTCTTAGGAGGTCACACAAAAATCCAGAAGGGGTAAGGTATGTATATTTTCGTAGACTTTACCAATCACATCACTGGAGGGAGGGGATCCCTTGTCCCACAAACAAAGAGGTCTCATATACCAATTTAATGTGCTGACTTGACCGTAACTTATTATTATTATTATTATTATTATATAATTATCTTGTTGCTGGTATAATGGTCTGGTGATTTGATAACTCAGTAGCCCAGTGTCCGGTGACCTGGTGGAGTGGACATACGTTGGCCCGGTGCAATGTTGTCGCAGAAACCCAGTGACTCGGTGAAAATATCCCTCTGCGCTTTCGTTAGTCACAATACCAAACCTCTCGTGACACCTTCAAACTTCGGTTACGTTCCTTCATTTGATTTTATGATTTTGATGTGAACACCATTGGTGGGATTCTCATGGAATGATTTCTCAAAATATGCGCGATGGGTGCCTCTTACAACCGCACAATCGACACGAAATTTAGGGTTTTCTCTTGTGAAAAGTCTGGGCGCATCTCTGCAATAAAGTTGATCTCTAAATAGTGATCTGGTGGTGGTGATGAGTAGTTCCATGTGGCTCTTCAATCGTGACAAAACAAACCCTAATTTGCATAGGATTCCATCTTTACATGCTGCTGGACCGGTATCTTCCTCCACGTTTCTCCATAGCTACAGTGTGGCACAACAGTACTTGCGATCTTGGGAGTGTTCAGATCTTTTATTGAATGCACTTTTCTGTAAAGAAACCCTAATCGAATGAGTTGTCCCCATTGCAAAACGTGCCAGACAATCTTGGTATTACTTCCTTCACGTTCTGGTATGCTGGTATTACTTGGTTCACGTGCTGGTATTCTGGTGATGCAAAATAGTGGCTACTTTCCTGTGAAAATGTACAGTATGATTCCCTTCAACGTTCTCATGGAAAATGCCTACCCATCAAAAGAAGCGCTTGACTTCAACAATTTTGGCTCCCTTGTTGTGCATTCTTTTTTCCAGGTACAAGATTCCTAAAAATAATAATAATAAGTTACTATACCACGTCTCACTACACATTTAAAAAATAAAATGCATATTAACCAATATCTAAAAGATAGTCAACATCCATTAAAACCCTAACGCACAAAATAATGGAATTTGAATGAGGATATAAATTTTGCTTTTACTCTTTTAAAAAAACTTAAAAACAAATCATTATATACAAGTTTAAACAAACAATCGAAAGTTAAAAATCATAAAATGTTTAAACATTTTTTTTCTTCTTAATATATAAACCTAAAGAAGTTTTTAATATGATTACAAAAACTCTATAAGTGCCCTCCGCATAACATGCATCAATAAAAAGCAATGAAGCTTATTCAATTGTAAAAGTAATGAAAACCCTAAATATTAATTTAAATGCTCTCTCAAGAGTCATTTCAACCTTTTTTGTTTTTAATGATCAAGTAGTGCACGTGCACATGCACATGACCCAAAGCATGTGTATTTCAATATTAACTAATAAAATGGTTTATCTAATAGTTTGCCCATTCATGTTTTAACTAATAAAATGGTTTAGCTAATAGTTTGGTCATTAATGTTTTTGTAGAATAATGAGTTTAATAGGCATCTTATTTTGGAAAATAAATAATTAAATTTGTTAATATTAACTAGTAAAATAGCTAAAAAATCATTTTTTACTCAAAATAAAAGCCCTCTAAAAATTGATATTTAGTTCAAATAAAAAACTATCTAATCGCAACCAAATTTGGATATACATTATAGAAGATGCATAATTTTAAGTAAAAGTCCAAGCAAATTCAAAATTGTGAGTTCACTTCCACTCTCTACCGTGTACTTTTTTAAAGAGTAGATTAAAGATCCTAAAATTTGACTTTTAATTGAATTATTTTGATTTGCCAAAATGTTCAATTGACTCATTAATGCACCGAAGACTAAACCTTGACAAATTGTCGAAACACCGTGATAATCCAATTTTAAGCAAATCAAGGCATTGAATGAATTTGAATAAGCTCAAATGAGCATGCAAACAATGTTGAATGACCAGGGAGCAAAAAGACTCAAATGGTGTAACCATTATTCATGTGACAAAAATGCGATGAAACAACAAGTTTACATGACCCAACCATCCCATCATTGAAATCATAATCATTAAGCTAGATGTATGGATGGGATTTCATTAATTATTTTGTTCTCACAACATTACATCACCAAATCATCATCACATAAAGATAAACCTAAAAATAATCAATGATAAGAAACACTCAAGATAGAATAATTGAGAAAGAAGATAGTCATAAATCATTTGTTTAAATCAAACAAGACAAAATCAAATTCAATTGAAGGAAATATTTTTCAAAAATGCAAAGGAAGTCCCTTTACTTTTGTCAAAAATAAAGGGGGGTTTGTTGAGGGCTCAACAAAATGCCATCAACCAAGATACCTATGAGATCTACTCAAACCTCTGCAATTTCACAAGTCTAACAACCCTAGCAATCTCATTTAAATGGCTTTATAATTTTTAATTCCATAGAACTTTGTTCCCTTATGCACATCATTATTATGTGGCCCAAACATTTGAATAGAAATATACCTTCCTTCTTCATAACACCATTCCATAGCATCCATAGTTTCTAACCTTCTATATGCAATGTGGTGAAAATGAAAATCCATGATACATTTCCCAACGATCTGGTAACTTACTGATACGGTGATTTTGTGGACCCCATTCTTCTCTGATTCAATGTGATTCGGTGGATTATGAGCCTAACTTTATTTCTACAGGATTTCATGGCACCATTCAATAATTTTTTGGTGTTTTCTCTTGTCAATAACCAACAAACTCTGTGGTTTTGTGTCATCCTCTCTGATTTTGTCCCATTCCATATCCCTTTACTTTCCATAAATTTTCTTGATCTTGTAACCTCCTCAGCAATCATGATCATGTGGCTTATTTTCCATGTCAAGGAGGAAACCTTGGAATTATGGTCTTTCCTTGCCTTAGTTTTCAAAAGTAGATTGTATTATGAGGATCGGAGGCCTAACAGTTATGTTATCCTATCCCTTTCCAACTTGTTCTTTCACCACCACGATATAAATTAAAACCCCAATCTACTAATAATTTTGTGACACAACCCCTCTGCTGGAATGGCGATATAATGCATTATCCAATGATACCTTCATGGCATCATTTACCAACATTTTGATTTCCTCTTTTACACATCGAGCTATCAAATATATTTGATGATGATCCCATTCATGTCTAGCGATGGATTTCAACGTACTTATGGGTTCTTTTCGAATAATCTCGTGGTCGTATTAACACTGCAATTTTCATAATCGTCATTTCCATTTTGTTACATGCCTTTTGGAAATCATATTCTCCTATGTGAATAGACCCAATGATTTCAAGCTCCTCCTGGATTCTGCTAACATGTCCTCAGTGATCATGTGGTGCAATCACCTCTGTAGTGTGGAATGTTTCTTTAATGATGCATGGAACACTAGCTCCAGGGATCTATGTAACTATATATGTAATGACACATAATATATCTCTACAGACATGCGATTCAAAAAGAACAAGAGTCAGTGATCAATATACAAAAAATGTTTTGTCAATGTAATTGTACATTAGTTGCTCTCATATTAAAATTAAAACCATCCAAATCTATTGAGAAACTTAAAAAACATGTTGAATGGTATTGTCATTGATGGAAAATTCAATCATTGTTGATCATCATGAAGAAGATTAAGGGTTTACTTAAAGGAGTCTCCAAAGTGGTCCCATTATGTTGTAGATTTAAGCATGGCCCTAATGAGAAGACGCTTTGAAGAATCCCACTAGAAGCCTCGGAGGTGTGGTCAAGAATCCCCTACATTCAAGTGAAGAAACATGTAGATGTCCAAGATCAATATTGCAAGATGGAGATTGTTGAAAGTATTATATGTGGCCGATTTGGATACCTTATATTTGAGGGCATTTTTACCCTACATAAATAACTCAAATAAAAGCACACATTACATGTTTGTAAATCTTATTCTGATACCTTTACAATAATATATGGAAGTCCCTCTAAATCCCTAGGAATGAGGAAATGTGAATTTTTCCGTCCAACAACCCATCCAGAAAATTGAGGTCGGATCGACTAATTTTGGGGGACAGAATTACTATAAATACAGGATATAATTTCACATTTTTAGTGCAACCAAGAAAGAGATTAAGTCTGAGGTGCACACAAGGTGTTTGGGGTGTCTTCTCATGTGCAAGAGAAGTCTAAGGGATTCTCTTAAGGTCTTTATTATTCTCAAGGTATACTATAAGGTTGTGATGTTACCATAAGATTGTGATGTATTGTGTATTTTTATTTGTGTATTTGTAGTTGTGATGTTACATTAAATCTATTATGCATTGTGTATTTGTTCTTCTTTTCTTTATTGTATATCGGGATGCATTTCTTTGATTCAAAATTTGAAGTTTTTGAAAGGTGCTAAATTATAATTGATATTGATTCACCCCCCACCCCCGCCCCCCCTCTCATTATCAACAATTGGTTTCAGAGAAGGTTACCTTCATAACAATCTAATCATTGGAAGGAATATCGTGAGAAAAAATGGAAGGCCACAATCCAAATTGGATTCCACCATTTTATGGAAACAATTATGCATATTGGAGCAACATAATGCAAACTTACTTGACAACTTTAGTAGTGTATATTTGGCTCTTAGTTGTCAATGGATATAAAGTTATGAAAAATACTCCAACTGATCTAGATGAGAAGAAATTAATGAGTTGTAATTCAAAGGATAGGCATGTGTTCATAAGTGGATTGACACCAACTATTTCTAGCAAGGTGATGGCTTGCAGCATAGCTAAAGAGGTTTTGGATAAAATTCAAAATATTTATGAAGTTGATCTAAAAGTAAAACAGGTTGAGCTTCAATGACATGGAGTGCAATTTAAAAATCTGGAAAACAATGAAAAAGAAGATACTGCAACCTATTTACTCATAGTAGATGAAGTTGCCAATGCCATCAGAGGATTAGGAGAAGAAATCAAATAATACTTGGTTGTACAAAAAGTGTTGAGATCACTTCATTTCATGTATGATGCCAAGGTCTCGGCCATTGAAGAAACTAAGGATTTGACCAAAATGAAAATGAATGAACTGCATGGGATACTCATAACATATGAAATGAGAACAAATACAGAAAATGGACAGCCAAATGGAGAAGCAGATTTTAAATCCACGAAGAAAACAAGGTAGAAGAAAGATCTAGCGATGAATCAGATGAAGAAGAAGCATATTTCGTAAGGAGGCTTAAGAGGGGAACTGACAAATAAAAAGGTAAGTTACCTTTTAAATGTTTCAATTGTGGTAGAATAGGACACTATGCTAAGAAATGTTATTTTGAACAAAATAAAATATTCCACAAGAAAAAAATCCTTTACTCCAAGGAGGACAACAGTTCTTTAGATGAAAGTGATGAAGAAGTAAGGGAAGTTCTCTTCATAACTAAAAAAACTCATAATGATGACCACAAAAATTATGAAACAAGTGAAATCAATTCTGAAGAAGAGTTTGATGCAAACACAAGAAACAAACATAGAATCCTTCTAGGGAAGCAAGGCCATCAAAGAAAGTGAACACGAAGATGAAGAAAATCTTGAAAAATTGAAGCATGTTGAAGAAAAAATATCAAACTTGGAAACAAAAATATAGAGTTAAAAAACAAATTGAAAATTTGTGAAGAAGAGAATCATCAGCTTGAACAGACAATTGACAGCTTGAAGGAGAAGTTAGATAAAGACAAGAATATTGAATATTATGAGAAATTAAAAGCAGAATTAGATCACACAAGAAAAGAAATGATGTTAACAACCGAAAAAATGAATTACTACAAAAATTTTGAAAGAAGTACTAAAAAGTTCGATGAAATTATTAGAAAACAAAGATCACCTACTCATAAGAAAGGACTTGGATATGAAAACAGTTTGAAGATAGAAAACATAGATGTTGGCACAGGGGCAGACCTAGGGTTCAGCTCCAAGAGCGCACCAACAAGCCCTAGCTACTGGCCCTTTCAGCAACACCTACAATGCAGATGCAGTCTCACCCGAAGCAGCTATGAGGGGATTGCAAGACAGAGATGTCTACAACCAAGGGAATATCAAGTGGATCTAGTACAACAGCAACACAACATGCATCTATCACTTGTCAATCTAGATCTACCCTGCACAGTTATAGATCTGATCTAATATAACAATGCAAATAACAATATAACAGTAACAGAGATCAAAGCATCAACCACACATACAAAACAATATGTACGTGGTTCACCCTCTCTCTAGGGCTACATCCATAGAACTATGCTTATGATTTATTAAGGTAAAGCATACAGTTCTTATCTGCGCTCTCATCTCGCAGATATTCTTTCTTCTTCTCTTTTTCTCTCCCCTTCCTGCACACCCAGCTACAGGACTTGACCTTCGCACACAGTTGAAGATCTTACAATACTAGAAGTCTCTCTCTCTCAGCACTTTCCTCTCTCAATACAATAATATCTCACCACAACAATAGAGCTAGATCGACAACAATATCCTACCAACCCAAAGTACCGACCCAACCTGGGCCCTTTAAACCTTTATCTATACATTACAATCATTCACCGACAGCCCTAGGCTGAAACCTAGGTGCCAAAACCCTAGATACCAAGACCCTAGGTGTCTAAAACCCTAGGTCAAATTGACCCACTTTTTTCGGGCTTCACCAGCCTGTCTTTCCTTTCCTCTCGCGCAGTGCTCCAAAGTATCCAATGGTGGATTTTTCCACTTGCTGAGTTGTCCTTGATCCTTCTTCCTTGCTTATCTGTCGTCCCTGGTCTCCTTTCATCCAACGGCTTGCTTTTTCATACTTTAATCCATCTTTTATGCTCTTTGGTTCACTTCGACCTAGTGATAGTTACTGTGTCTTCCGGGAAGTTCGCTTTTCATCTTTTATTCTTTGTTCTTCACTTCCTTCCATAACTAAGGGCCAACATACCCCCAACACTCACCTTTGACTCGTCCCGAGGCACTTCATATCTGATCCTTTTGTTCTACTTCCACTTGTAGATTGTGCAGTGCAGCCTTTGCTTTCTGTTCTATGCCTCCTTCCCATCATTGTGCAGACTGTCCTTTTTGTGTCTGGTAACCAGTTTCAAATGCACCTGGTACCTAGACCCTTTTTTTCCATGCTCCTATTGAGGTGCGTGAGGTAGCTGGTTGTCGTAGTACAACTTCATTCGGCTCCCATTTACTAATCCTTCCTTCCATTCTCCCTTGAATGTTTTCAATTGTGCATCTCCCCCTTCGGTAACATAAGCAATCTCATACGATCCGAGCCAATGCATTCTGAACTTCCTAGGATGTTTCAGGAACTTACTATCGTAATGCCTTCTTTTTTATGTGCCTGTCATGATAAGCCTTTTCTCTTTCCTTCTGAACCTACTGCTAGAATCCTACAATAAATCTGTCTTCTTCTAGTTCAACCAACTATGAAAGCCTCTCTTGAATTGCTCCAGTATCATCCATGTCTGTAAATGTAGCAATTCTTAAGTGTGGTACTAAATACTCCATTAGAACAACAGTTTCAATACCATAAACCAATTTAAAAGGAGTCTGTATTGTTAATTTCTCGCAAGTGGTTCTATAGGCCCATACTACTGCAGGTTCTCTTAAATCCCAATCATCTCTATTCACACTGCATATCTTTGTTAGTGCGGTCTCCAAGATCTTGTTGACTGCTTCGACTGTTCCATTTTCTTGTGGATGGTACGGTGTACTCTTCTGATGGTGGACTGCAAATTCTTCAGTCAGGGCTTCGACTATCTTATTGATGAAGTGTGTGCCTTGATCGCTCATGAGGATATTTGGGAATCCAAACCTAGTTATTATGTCATAAAATATAAAATGAACAGTTGTAGTTGCACAACAGTCCTTAACTGCTCTGGCTTCAGCCCATCTAGTCAGGTATTTTGTCGCAGTAATGATATATCTCGCTCCTATGCACTTCCCTGGTGGGTTTATAGGTCCCACGAAGTCAACGGCCCACTTTTTGAATGCTTGTAGGGTCATCTGCGGTGCTAATGTCATTTCATCCCTTCTGGATGGTTTCCCAACTCTCTGGCATACATCACAGGCTCTGGCATAATCTTTAGCATCTTTTTGTAAGGTGGCCACCAAAGGCCATCTCTCAAAACCTTACGCACAGTTGCTTTCCCTGCATAATGTCCTCCTATGATGAATTCATGAGCTTCTACAAGGATCAGTGGATGCTCTATCTCCATAACACACCTCCTTAATATTTCATCGAGTCCCATTTTGTATAGTTGACCGACTATAATTGAAAAGTATGCAGCGCGCACCACTAACTGTTTCTTCTGGGGAATTGTGTACTCACTAGGTTCTATTCTTGTTGATAGGAACTGGACTATGTCT
>ML783604.1:957129-970573 GCA_009831015.1 Picea engelmannii | reverse complement strand
CAGCAATGCCCATGGATCCTCTACACCAAGAGAACTTCTCAGTGCTCACAGATTTTGTTAATGAATGTGAAACATTCTTCAAAGTGTCCACTTTCATCAGTAACACTTTCTTTTCTTCAACCTTGTCTCTCACAAAGTAATATTGAATATCAATATGCTTTGTCTTTGAATGATAAGTCAGGTTCTTCACCAGAAAAATTGCACTCTAACTGTCACAATATATCCTTACAGCTTGTTGTACCAACCCAATACATGAACACAATATTTGTAACCATATTTCTTACTTACTTGCATTAGTGGTTGTCGTGTATTCAACTTTTGTAGTTGAAAGTGTCACTACAACCTTTCTTTTGATCATCCAACTGATTGCTCCTCCAAACAGGTTAAACACATACTTGCTTGTAGATCTCCTATGATCCAGATCTCCGGCCTAGTATGCATCCACAAATCCATGTATCTCCAACACTCTGTCCAATCCTAGTCTTCCTTGATAGCACAATCCATAGCTAGCAGTGCCACGCAAATACCTGAAAACTTTTTTTATTGTTGTTTAATGCCCATTCCCTAGTTTCGACATATACCTGCTCAAAACTCCCACTGCATGTGCAATGTGTGGTCTAGTACATACCATTGCATATATCAAACTGGCAACTGCACTCACATATGGAACAATATACATGTCCTCCTCTCCCTATGTCTTGGGACACTGATCCGCAGATAAATTTACACCAACATGAATAGGGACCTTGAACGATTTGCATTCCTGCATATTAAACCTCTGCACTATTGTCTCGGCATATTTTCTTTGATTCAACCAAAGTTTCCTTTTTTTTCGATCTCTTTTAATTTCCATGCCCAAAATGAAATTTGAAGCACCGAGATCCTTCATGTCAAATTTAGAGGACAACTAATTTTTCACATCCTGAATAATCTCCTTGTTGTTTCCTATCAACAACATGTCATCCACATGCAAGACCAAATAAATGAAATGATCACCAATTAATTTAAAATACACACAGTTATCCTCTTTGCTTCTTTTGAATCTAAGTCCTAGAATATAAGTATCAAATTTTTGATACCACATCCTTGGTGATTGTTTTAAACCATACAAGGACTCTTTCATCTTGCATACCAGCTCCTTCTTTCCTTTCATAGCAAAGTCTTCTAGCTACTTCATATAGATTTCTTCTTCTAGATCCCCATGTAGGAATGTTGTCTTCACATCCATCTGTTCTACTTCAAAATCAAATGAAGCAGCAACAGATAACATAAATATTATAGAAGTTTACTTGGAAATAGGAGAAAAAATCTCACCAAAATCAATTCTCTCAACCTAGGAATAACCCTTTGCTACTAACCCATCTTTGTATTTCTCCACTTTACCTTATGCACTCAGCTTGTTTTTAAATACCCATTTGCTACCAATGGGATTTCTTCCAGTCAAAAACTCGACTAGATCTTGAGCTTCATTCTTATCCAAGATTGTCATTTCTTCATCCATGGCCTTTTTCCAAAGATTTCCATCCTCTTAATCCACTACATCCCTAAAAGTTCTAGGATCATGATCAGTAATAGACAAAGCAAAATTTGAACAGAAATCATATGGAGTATACCTTTCTAATAGCATTCTTTCTCGAACTAATCTCCTCAATACTGGAGTGCGAGGATCTTCTTCTTCTGATTCATGTTTTTCTGTAGGTTCTGATTCATCATCCTTTAAATCAAACTCTATTTTCTCTGGTTCTTCCTTACTTGATAGGACTTCATGTTTAATAACATCCTTCATTTCTCTAAATACCACATCTTGTATATACACAACCATCTTAGTTTTTGGGTTCCAAAGCTTATAACCTTTGAGACCATCTTTATACCCAATAAAGATACCCATGTCATACTTCTTATCTTTCTTACTCATCTTTTCCTTTGGAACATGAACATAGGCCTCACATCCAATTACCTTGAGATGTGTGAGATAAGGTTTCTTACCATTCCATACCTCTTGTGGATTCTTGTCATCCAACATTGATGAGGGTGATCTATTGACCAGGTAACATGCAATACCTACTACATCTGCCCATAATTCTTTCCCTAACCTGGCACCACTGAGCATGCACCTTTCTTTTTCCATCAGTGTTTTATTCATCCTTTCTGAAACTACATTCTGCTGAGGTGTATATGAAGTAATATTTTTCCTTGTTACACTGCACTTCTTACAGAATTCTTCAAATTCATTCCCACAAAACTCTCTGCCATTATTTTTCCTCGTCACCTTAATTATTTTCTCTGTTTGATTCTCAACAAGAGCCTTAAACTCTTTAAACCTGTCAAAGACTTCATATTTCTTCCTGAGGAAATATATCCAAGTATTCCTCGAGAATTCATCTATGAATGAGACATAGTATACAGATTTTCCCAAAGATGGAACCGACACAGGTCTAAACACATCACTGTGAACTATCTGTAAAATTATTTCTTCCCTCGTTTCACTAGAGGGGAACCTTACCCGTTTTTCTTCCCATATACACAATGTTCACAGAAATCAAAATCCAGAGAGGAGTTAGACATACCTTCAACCATGCATTTACCATGTAGTAGTCAAAGACCCTTCTCTCCAATATGCCCCAGTGTTTGATGCCACAGCATAACCTTTTCTCCAGAGACTATAGGAGTTATTTCTTCTTCAGCTCCAATATTAGGAACAATGGAATTATTACACCCATCACTAATAGTTCTTCCTTGCATCTTATACAAAGTTCCAAACCGAAATCCCTTCAACAGCACCATTGCTCCTCGAACCATCCTACAAGTTTCCTTTTTAAATATTTCTTTTACCCCTGCATCGTCCATTTTTCTTACAGAAATCAAATTTTTGGCCAATCATGGGATGTGCAGAACACCAGGTGGTGTTATAATCCTTCCATCTATGAGCCTCAACTTGAATTTTCTTCAACCTATTATTCTGGTTCTCGAGTCATCACCTAGGAAAACATTACCTCCATCAATATTTCATATTCACAAAACCACTCCCTATGGAGATTCATATGAAAGGATGCACCTGAATCAACCAACCATGCCTTGTGATGTGCATGTGTGCTTGAAGAATCCAAGTACACATACCCTCCTTCTTCCTCAGAGGTATTTTCTTTTGTATAAGGAGATTATTTGAATCCCTTATTTTTCTCAACTTTGGATCTACACTGCTTATTCTAGTGCCCTTATTTTCCACATCTCCAGCATACCTTTACAAACTTTTTGGGAGACTTAGATCTTCCCTTAGATTTAGATCTCCTAGTTGAGGACTTAGATCTATTTCTTTCCTGGGATCGCCCTCTTGCAAATAATGCATATGTGCCCTGTCCTTCCATGTTCTTTCGTCTCATCTCCTCCAACACCAAGGATGAGACCACTTCATAAAACTTCAAGGCAGTTGTATTACTACCTATATGGCCATAACCAAACTATCCCACGAGTTTGGTAAAGAGCACAATAAATTGATACACTTATCTTCAATTGAAATTTTAATCTCAATAGATACTAATTGACTTACCATGGTATTGAAGGCGTTCAAATTCTCTGCCACGGAGTCTCCATCTCTCATCCTCAGGTTATATAGCTTCTTTCTCAAGAATAGTTTATTTACTAGGGACCTAGACTGATACAAATTCCCCAACTTATCCCATAAATCTTTGGTTGTAGTTTCCTCTGACACATTCAGTAATATTGAATCTGAGAGACAATTGGATTCTTCTCTTCGCCTTCCGATCCAACTTTTTCCAGTCATCTGTTGAAGTTCTTGTAGGTGCAATACCTAGATCCACCGCGATCCACTAATCTATGTCCACAAATAAATCTTCCATCTTGAGCTTCCACAGCTCAAAACTTTTCCCATTAAACTTCTCGATCTCCATTTTTAAATTGTTCACCATTTATTTTCACCTGAAAAATCAATACCACAGATCTCCCACTATAACAAGGCTTATCACAGTCCTGAGACAAACCATTTACCACAAAGGCGTCCCCATGAAACCAACAAAGATCTGATACCAAATGTAGATTTTAACTTTGTACAATATTTTCCTGCAAACGGATTTTCAATAAAAGAATAGAAAATACACACATTAAACAGATATTTTTCCCCTAGAAACCCAAACTGGGAAAACTAGCATATTCTATATTCATTCATAGTGATACATTATTTGCAATACAATATACATATAGGATCCAATGGCCTCCAAAATCCTAAACCAATGACTTGGATTAGTAAACAACCCTAATTCTTTAACCAGAAATAGAAAACCATTGACAAAAACCGTATGTCGAAAAACTGCCCAACAATGGACATGAAAATAGAGGTGACACAAAAAATGAGGAAAAATGCAACATGTTTCCGGAGGAAAAAAAAGTTATCAGGGGTGTTGCCCCCGAACCCCGGTGCAACGTGGAAAACATGACCAAAAGCATGAAAAAAGAAAAGTTGCCGACGGAACAAAAAGTTATGGGTGAGTTAATTGAAACTCCCGGCCATGCATGGACGAAGGTTCATCCAAAAACCTAGCTCCTTATAGCCTATAAAAGAAGGGGTAGGGGTCCCATTTGGAAAGAGAAAAATATAGCAAAGAAACTCTGTCCATTTACGTAGTCCCATTGTCCAAACCCTTTAGCCTTTCCCTGTGCCAAAGGAGATTCAAAGCAAAGCAGTTGAAGGACAGAATAAGAGGAGCCCAGGATCAGGTTCAAGGAGTGGTGGCCGGTCTCAACTTTTGTAAGTTGACTCATTCTAAGTAATAAAGAGAATGTTTTTCCCGTCCCAATTCATGAACTTTTTACAGTTTGATTAGTATATGTTTGGATTTCTAACCCGTTAGTATATAAGTAGTATGCATGCATAGTTGTTGCTTGTCTTGGATGYAGGTCAGCTTTGGAAKGAGTATTGYGAACAAGTAATCAAKCAYAGCGGAGGATCGACATCAAACACCGGGAACGAGGTAGGTTGATCTTTCCATGCATTTACTAAGAAAAAGGGATTTAAATCTAGGGATGAAGGTATAAAGTAATTTCTATTCGGTCATATCTGCATGCAAAGTCTAAACTCTATTTGCTAGTCCGTAGGGTGATTTTCCCCAACAAAAAAATTAGCGACCGTACTGGGGAGACTCTCCAGGGTTCCTGGAATTTTATTTAGTTTTTTGGTAGTGTTAAAGACTAGTTTTTCTTGCCTGTTTTTACTTTTAGTTTCTGTAAGGTCTGAGCTAGAAGGGAGTTTAGTTTTCCATACCAGTTTTCCCTGTCTTTTTCTTGACTATGTTCTTCGGGACCCACAGAGGTACACGTGACCTGCATAAGGTCTGCACGTATATACCCGCGCCCTACCCTCTTACAGACCGCATGTGAAAACTAGTTGTAGAAGTAGAAGTAGCGTGTAGAGTTCAAAGAACTTCAGAGGCAGTCATCCTCTTCCCTGTCAGAATCACACTTTCTCAGGGGGTTTTCTGTAATTCTGTCCAAGTCTTGTTTGCTAGCAATCCTATCTCAGATTTTTTTTTATCATTTTTTCCTTACATTATTTTCTTTTCTGTTAAAAAGAGAGTTCAAGCCTTCAAGGGATCCTGGTCGTTATCAATATCAGTGGTCTCTTCCTGGTTTTGGGTTCTTTGTTCTCTTTTTTCTTAGAGTTTAGATATACATGCGACATGTATAAGGTCAGTTTGCGTGTACACGCACTCTGTCTCTATCCAACACACGTTCGCACGCGTGTTGTTAAAGTGACAGTCGCATGCTTGTACAGGATACTTGTTGTTGAGGGTAAGGCATTCATCCTCTCCCTTGACAAGAATTATTCCTTTCAGGTGTTTGAATCTCTGTCTAAGCAGTTAATATCTTAGGATTAATCTTACCCTTAGCTTTCTTTTTCTCATTTAAAAAGTTGTCAGAAAAATAAAAGAATTTTCACGGTTTTTAAACAAGTGTGAGAGTCATTTTCTTTTAAAAATTGCTAGTGTGTGATTTTATTTTTTTTAATCTGATTCTTTGCGATCTGCGATTAGGCCAGAATTTTTTTTCTTGGTCTTTGCTTGTCGGTATTTTTCCTTTCTTGTTTTACTAACATTTAAAATAAATAAAAAATCTCTTTTCATTTTCTTGTTTGGTTGAAGAGTGTGTTTATACATTATTATCCAGGGAAAAGTCGTTTATTTCATAAGTTTTTGCAGTTCACTTAGATCATAAGTAGCTCGTAATCAAGTGAAATTCCCTTGAGTTTGCTATCCAAAATCTTAGAAAAGTTTAAAAAAAAAAAAAATTGAAAAGTTGTTGAAATTTTGCATTAAGTAAAAGTTTTGTTTCCAGATTTTTTATTCATTCATTGCTTTCGTCTTTTTCACATCATCAGTTTCACCTTCATACCCCTTGACATAAGACAACGCCATAAAAATAACACTAAATTTAAAATCTACTAGACTTTTATGTTTGTAGGGTTCACCAACTAGTTCAGGATTAGAGCCTTGGATTAGGTTGGAGAGGAAACTCTTCAAGGCCATTTTTAAATCAAACATTGGAGTCTGAGATAGGAGTGTCTAAGTCCAGTGTCATGAAATTTATCCGGGACCCTTCTCTAACACAGAGGATAAACACGAGGTCGCGTGTGGAAAGGTAGCGGAGATAACCCCTCCAAAGCTGGACCAATCGTAATGGAGAACACATATAGAGGGCTTGTTTTGGGATTTCGTCGTTTGCATTTGCCACGGGGCTTCATGGGTCTCGAATCCGTTCAAGGTCCTCATTTTTCTTCCAGAACATTTTCTCTCGATACCCTGCTCATTGTGGTCTACCCGACTTTCGACTATACCCACCTGGTGATTGTTCGCGTGCTGGAAACCTAGTTGTCAATCTTTGTTAGGGACATACACAGGTGACTACGGGGGTATACCATGGTACCTAGGACAAACATCGGGCCATGCTTTGTAGAGTATACCCAGAGGGTGCTTCCGTGTTCGAGTTGCACTTGCACCGGTAAGTTTCTCTAGTGTTGATTGTTGTAACTGTTCTTCCAATTAATTTAGTGTTTGCATGTCTTATCTTCTGGGGACTTTTTTAGTGTGTGTTACTTTTGAACGTTTAGACTACCTTAGAGTGTCTTGGATCTTATCGCACAGTGGAGGATCCCGAGCTCCACCAGTCACGAAGGCTTCTTGGCCTGCCGCCGATTACACTGGAGCTACCCCTGCCACCATTAAGGCGAAAGCTAGACCAACAAGGGTCTTTTGAAGCGACCGGGTTATAAACCATTGTGCACGAACAACCCCTGGAGGAATCAACCATTTTGGACATTGAAGCAACCGCTCTTGGCTCGGTTGAAACCCAAACCACTAATCTCTTGGCACCTTTCATTGTACCAATTCAATTTCACGAGCACCAGATAGTGTTGCACACAGCAATGGAAACAAATGTTGTTACTCCTTCTGGGAATTCTTCAATTCCCACCACGGTTGTCATCACAGGAGAGATTTCATCTCCTAACCCACTGTCGTCGGTCCGAGCCACCATGGTCTCGAACGCAACTACTTCACACAGTGGTCCGATCCCATCTTTGGTGGCAGCCACAACCCCTTTCACACTTAGTGTGACAGGCCCTCCATTCTCATACGGGATGCCTAGTTCAGGTACAAGTCTTGTACTTTCCTACTCCACTTTATAAACTTTGGGTCTGGGGGCAGGGAGCTCTAGGGCTCCTCTGCAAGGTCACATGGGGGGCACTCCTGCTCCTTTTAACGCTTTCCCTTATGGAGGAGGTCATATCCCTCCTTCGTCCTCTTCACTCGGTGGCTCACATCAGCCATCCGTTGGGCAACCTACACATAATAGTTTATTTGGAGCGGGGAGTCAAGGACCACCTTCGCATAGTATCCTGGTAGGTTCGACACTGTTTTCTTGGAACGGAATGTTTGGTAACACGCCTTCTTGTCAGCCGCTTTCCCTACTGGGGGCAACCCCATTTTTGGACAATCTACTCCTGTGCAGGGTACTATTCCTGCATAGGGGGCACACCTAGAAGGACCTTGGAATTTAGGGCAGGGATCCGTTCCCTCATCCAGAATGTCGATCTGGGGTACTTCTTTCCACAATCAATGGAACCCCGGACAAACTACTATGTCTATCCCCACGGAACCGGCATGGGGTAATCCTTCCCAAAGTCCTTTGAATATAATGCATGCCCAACCATCTATGTCCTATTTGGGAAACCAGTCGATGATGTCTCCACATATGCAAAATCCTTACACTGGCCAGGGCCGTGGTTTCTACCAAAATCCAGGCCAGCAGCCAAACTTTTCCTGGCAACCTGGTGCCAGTCAAACTCCAGGCCCCTTTTTCCCAGGTTATCAACAATAACCCAAACTACCGTTCCTAACAACTTTACACCTGCCAGATTTGATAAGGTTGTTGAATGACCCTATTTGTCACGATCCGCATTGGTCTCCTATGCTAACAAAGTTACCTTCAGACATTCCAAATTTCGAAGCCAAGCCTAACAAAGATCCAGGAGATCATGTGACTACCTTCCATCTTTGGTGCTCATCTAACTCATTGAAATATGACTCCGTACAGTTGCGATTGTTTCAATGTACGCTCATTGGGAGTGCCGCGAAATGGTACATTGAGCTAGATCGCTCAAGATACTCTTCTTTTGGTGAACTGGCGATGGCTTTCCTGAACCATTTTCAATTACTTGTGAGATATGATGCTAGCACAAGGTTGCTTGCCAATTTTGAATAGACAACAGCAGACTATATCTCTAATCACATCCTAAAATGGAGATGTTGGAAGAGTTTAATCAAGGTACCAGTCCCACCAGCATTCATGCTTGAGTGGTTCCATAAGTCTTTGGTCCTGCAGTTATCCAAAGACGTCGTGACATCCGGAGCTTTCTCTGAAGAAGATGCCATCATGAGGGCTCAACAGTTTGAGCTCATCTATTCTCAGTCTGGTTTATTATACAACATCTTACCAGATGCACCACGTTCAATACTGGATAAAACTAGACAGAAAGTTGGACCACATGCCGATGGTATTGTCGGTTCAGCACAAACAAAGCTTGATGAGCAATTGACAAAGCAGTTGCAGCAGTTATCCATACAACACACAGTGGCCAGCCAAAATACTTCTTTGGCTGCTCCCTCTACCAAAACGTCGGAAGTACACACCGTGCAGTTGACTAACCCAAAGGCCACCCAGCAACCTGAAGGGAAGAAAAAACAATGAAAGAAGGGTAAGGAGTATAAAAAACCCACTAATAATGTTGGCGGGGACAACACTGAAAAGAGGAAGGTGAGGTATCTATCCAACTTGTGCGTGGAAGACCACCCAACCCATCTATGTCCTCGACTTGCAGAGGCCCAAAAATTTGTCACGCAGCAACAGCAGGCGGTGTTGACTAATCCATTTCAACATGGGCAAAATCTAACTCAAGCCTCTGCAAGCATGGAAGGGGGCAGCCAAGAAACCTGCCCACCTATGAACAACCCCGCATCCACAAACGTATATATGGTAAAGGGTGATGCTTTTATATCGACTAGAGCGCATGACTATAGTAAACCAAGCACTTATGAGAAGGGTAAAGAAGCTAAACTCCCATCTCTTCCTCTACAGATTGAGAATACATTGGACGAAACAATGACATGCATTCCCAAAGGCACATTCAAAAAAACTTCTCATAACCCAAACGCAAGGGCCGCCCAGAACTACTCTGTGGTGGAAGATTTATCACAAACCCCTTGTGCGATGTCCACTTTGGAGGTCCTCCAAAGCTTCCCTTCTCAGAGGAAAGCCTTGTTAACCACTTTAGGATCTACAGAGACTTGTAATTCGAGTACAATCATGTTGGATACAACCGACTTAAAACCTTGTATGCCTTACCATGTAGCATTTCAAATAGTAGTGGCTTATCCCATGAAAACTTTTACTCGGAATATTTTCTGCATGGTGGTTGATGAGGGCGCCTCGACATGCATTATGTCGTTGGCATGTTGGAAGGCCATTGGCTAGCCCATTTTGTCTCTGTCACCTACTCTCCTCACCGCTTTTGATGATCGTTCGTTCCAACCACATGGTATCATTCCTTCTTTCCCCATGTAGTTAGGAGGGAAGACTGTGTGTGTCGGAGTAGAGGTAGTCAATGCTCCCCTCGACTATAACCTCTTGTTAGGAAGGAGTTGGACTTATGCCATGCAAGCTGTGGTTGCTACAATTTTCTGAGTCTTGTTGTTTCCACATGAGGGTCGGATAGTGACCATTGATCAATTGTCTTTCTCCAGAACCGACCCTGCATTGGGGACATCCACGGTCCCAATGATTGATAATCCTCAACCAAGTGTCGTCAACGTAGGGGTTGGTTTGTGCCCATCTTTGATGGGGACCTTCAATTACCTTCCCCCTCAAGGCGATATCAAGTTTATATCCAATCACCATAAGGTTGAGATTTTTCAAGTTTCGTCTTTCCGCACGACTTACTTCGATGATCCGTGGATACTTCCTTCCCCATCAGCCACGATGGATGAGGCAGGGCACTCGGGTATGTCCATGCCCTTGTCCGCCACTGAAGTAGCGTACTCTTTAGTCCAGCAAGCTTCAGCTAACACTAATCCAACTCCTACACAAGAGTTAGATCCACTTCTAGAGCCTATTTGGGCTCATGGTTCTCTCTCTAACACCAATTCGTTAGACTTAGTCTTGCCCTCTGATGAAGCAGTAATCGAAGCAATGACTAGTCCAGACAAACCTTGGGAAGATCTTCATCACAGATCATATTTCCTCCCAAAGTTAAGCCAAATCGAAGCAGGAGAATTCACCGTGACTATGACTGGAGATAGGTCTTGTCATACCAATCCCTTAGCTACACACAAGATCTATGTTGAGGGTAATATGGCAATCATTGCTAAAATGACACCTATCAATATCTCCAGAACCCCTGGCGTCATAGACAATGTTTTCATCGGAGCATACAGCTCCCCTGAGGAGATGCCAGGCATCGACCCACAAAGAGTCTATCATGAGATAACTTTGTTGTTTTTCAAGATCACTTTGAGATCCGAAAGTAACATCCGGCGAGACTGCATTTATTCTTTTTGATCTCATCCGGATTAACTGAGAAAAGTAACCATTATGGAGTCTTCTTTAAGCCCTTTTTCAGACTCCTTAAAGATGAAAAGATTGTCGAGTGACCTTGTTTCTTCACACTCATTCAATTGGTCCAGAAGAACGTTCCTTAAACGGGTCTTCTTTTAAACCCTTTTCAGACCCTCTAAACATGAAAAGATTGTCGAGCGATCTTGTGGCCTTTCACGCTCGTTAAACTGAAATTTGAAGTCACGTCTGTCCGGCGGTAGTTTACCCCTTTTTCGGTCTGGACAGTCAACTGTACGAACAAAGGTATACTCTATGGAACTTTCGTTCTTTAGAAGAGTACTCTCAGGTATAATTTTATCCATTTTTCGGGCCTGAGGGACACAAATTATGAAAAAGGAACCCCCACGAAGTCCATAGTTAATCTCTTTTCAGACTCCCTAAAATTGAAAAGATTGTCGAGTGACCTTATTCTTTCACACTCGTTAAAATGGTACAGAAGAACATTCCTGACGGAGTCCATAGTTAAGCTTTTTTTAGACTCCTTAAAAGTGAAAAAATGGCTGAGTGATATTGTCTTTATCACACTCGTTAAAATGGTTTTGAATAGATGTCTTGCCGGTGCCAGTTTACCCCTTTTTCGAACCGGCTAGACTATCTTCGAAAAAGGTACCCCAATGGAGTCTCCTTTTATGTTTTTTTAGACTCTCTAAATATTAAAAACCACCGAGCTTACCTTCTCTGGGCTCGTTAAACTTACATCGAAGGACGTTACCATTGTGTGTTTTTTCAACCATGTTTGCATACCTTATACACCAGCCTTGTAATAGTTTGCTTCTACATCTTAACACCTTTGTCCCCCGGAGGATTTTTCCCGAGTATCATTCTACTAGAACATTAGTCTTGTCCTTGTGCCTTGATCTTGTATGTTTGCAACACTCGTTCCTCCATTGTAACGTAATATTCCTTTATTCTTTTTCCACAATTATTGAAAAGAACAAAAAAATCAAATATACCCCAAAAAGAGGAAGGGAAAATTATTTTCTTTATTTGCAGCATAATGAGTCGCCCTTGGATAAACCACATCTATCTGTTTGTTCATCAGACTATGGGATGTAGTACGACCTTAGGAATCTTTTTCTCACTATATAGAGTTGTGTCCTTCACCATTTGGTTATCCTTCCAAACATATGGAGAGTTTGTGTTGCCTCCTGCTTCGTAGACTTATGATCAACATACATGCTGCCTGAGTCTCATCATTTGTCATGCTATTATCCAAGGGAAGTTTGTCACCAAGCCTGAGCCGGCCCCTTTGCAATATGTCTCTTGTCCTCATACTCGGCCATCCTGAACATCCAATCAAGTCCTTGTTCGAAATCACTGAAGCCTTCAGTCTGATCATCAAGATTATCAAGTCCATGACCGACGAGTCGTCGAAGACCTATGGGTAGTACATTCGTACACTCATATTACACTCCTACCCGAGTTCTGAAGATTTTGAAGTTGTTGCTCAAGCTCTGAAGATCTCATCTCCAGCCATCAGGCTAAATCAACTTCTGGAAGATGGACACTCTATATGCATATCTTTTTGATTTCGAGATGTAGCTCCGCTATGTATTGTTCGCAGCTACTCTTTATAGTTATTTGACATGGATCTACAGTGTATTTGATTGGTAGCCATGGTTCTATTTTATCCCGAGCATGGGTATGCCTGCCTCGGTGAGACATTTTCTATTTTGCAGACGGCACCTCCCGGTTCCTGATCCTTGGGCTCAATCGTTCGGCACATCAGTAAAAATTGGTAATGTATTTCGGCCATCAGAAGGGGTAGGGGTCCCATTTGGAAAGAGAAAAATATAGCAAAGAAACTCTGCCCATTTACGTATTCCCATTGTCCCAACCCTTTAGCCTTTCCTTGTGCCAAAGGAGATTCAAAGCAAAGCGGTTGAAGGACAGAAGAAGAGGAGCCCAGGATCAGGTTCGAGGAGCGGTGGCCAGTCTCAGCTTTTGTAAGTTGACTCATTCTAAGTAATAAAGAGAATGCTTTTCCCATCCCAATTCATGAACTTTTTAAAGTTTGATTAGTATATGTTTGGATTTCTAACCCGTTAGTATATAAGTAGTATGCATGCATAGTTGTTGCTTGTCTTGGATACAGGTCAGCTTTGGAAAGAGTATTGGGAACAAGTAATCAAGCACAACAGAGGATCAACATCAAACATCGGGAACGAGGTAGGTTGATCTTTCCATGCATTTACTAAGAAAAGGGGATTTAAATCTAGGGATGAAGGTAGAAAGTAATTTATATTCGGTCATATCTGCATGCAAA
>ML783604.1:922622-946978 GCA_009831015.1 Picea engelmannii | reverse complement strand
TGTGCTCAATTTAACTGAACCTACCAAGATCCCTATCTTTAATTCTTTTTAGTAGAGATTGATGGACCTTAATTATCACCACAAGAATCTTCTTAATCAATATTGTGATCCTTTCCCAATGATCATTGGAAAGAGAGAAGATGTTTTTCATATTCCTATCGAATTTGTCTATATCAAAGACCAGTGTAAAAAACATATGAGGAAAGGTTTTGTGAACATTCCTCATAGCAATCAACAATTCAATTTTCGCTTAATGACCTATATAATCCCTTGCACACTCATGGGTGCCTTCCATTCCCCCACATTGTTCTTGTCTCTTACCAGATTTGTCATGGTATGCCTTCTCAATGATTAACTTCCCTTTAAAGTCCCATAAAGATGGTAACTGCAACCTTTCGAATATAAAAATTTATTCATAAAAAGTTTTTTCTCTTCCCTAGTTGTATCACATTTCTTTTGAGCAATCAGAAGGGAACTATTTTTATTTATATCATGTGCAACAAACATATCCTCCCTATTAAGTACTCCTAATGCAGCAAACTTACATGTTGAGGTATTATTCAAAAAATGCATTACAGTTGCTACCAATTCAATTTTGTTTGTAGTTTCGTATGACATTTCCTATGTTCGATCTTCACTCTCAAAGCATGATTCATATTCATTTATGAATTCAAAGTGCTCTTTGAGAAACTTCATCAAATTAACCACCTCATCCCAAATTATGCCCTTGGCACCACCCATTCTTTATTTTCCAATGGCCAAAGTCCAAGCCTTGCCTAAAGTGGTCTTAGTCTTACATTTAATTCCTTTGTTTCCTTTAAACCATGTTTGTTCCTTTTATATTCAAATCACAAGGTTATGTTTTCTATATTTGTGTCCTCCAAATCACAAGGGAGTCTATTCTTTTGCTCCTCTTTGTCTAACCTGGCTTGAGCTTCCTATATTATTCTTTCAAAGCTTTGAGTTCCTCTACCAATTTCTTTTGTTCCTCGTCTATGAGGCCTTGAATTTGTGCATTTTGTGGACTACATGGATCATAGCTTTCTTTTCTACCTTATAATTTTCCATTCTTGTTTTTGGAGTCCCATTCTTGCACTCTCCACTAGAGATATTTCATCGTAACTCTTTGGCTTCCTTTATGATACCATCGTATTTCTAATTTAAATGAACTTGTTCTTATTTCAATGTCTTGATCTCCACAATAAGGGAAACCTTGTCCACGATGATATTGTGAACCTATGGAGTATGTCATGGCTTAGTCTAGGTTCTTTTGAGCTTATTCTTCAATCCTTTGATTTCAAGCTCTTTTAATTTGAGAATGGGTTAACAACCTTAACTTTCTCGAG
The DNA here is from genome assembly GCA_009831015.1 of Picea engelmannii. Taxonomy (NCBI): domain Eukaryota; kingdom Viridiplantae; phylum Streptophyta; class Pinopsida; order Pinales; family Pinaceae; genus Picea; species Picea engelmannii. The sequence goes on along the minus strand of ML783604.1, from coordinate 945,632 downwards.
TACAACAACCAAATGGATGGAGTTTCTCTGCAAATATTGAATCGTATGTGTTTGTGCTTTGTTTGTGGCCCTTTGACATTACAAGTCTTTACTTAGCATTCATATTTTCTTATCCATTTTCTCAACAGTCTGTGTAGCCTCAAGTACAACAACCAAATGGATGATGTTTCCCTGCAAGTCTTGAATCCTCTATGTTTGTGCTTTGTTTGTTGCCCTTTGACACTGCAAATCTTTAGTCAACTTTCTTATTTTCTTGTCCATTTTCTCAACAATATATGTAGCCTTGGGATAATCCCTAAAAGCAATGTCACCATGAGTCTAAGAAAACCCACTTTGTCTATCATAGGAACTTGATCCTTATCAAGGTTTATTGTAGTGGTATCATAGTCTTTGGCTTCCATATATTTTACATCTTTGTTAATCTAAACCGAAGGGTGGAAATAGTAAGAATTCCCTTCTCATAGCCTACAATAGGTATCAATCTAGGAACTGTTGGGCTTTCAAATATGAGGAGATAATCATTTCTTCTAAATGCTTAGACATTTATCTAATCTCTTCTACATTAGAAAGTACATTCCATGAGGTATTATGTTGATCATGATCATACTTTGGGTTAAGAGGAACTAACTATGACACTAAAGCAACAATTATTATTTGAGATTCTTCTAATTTGATTGGTGCATCCATATAGGAAGGTTGAATGGTTAAGACTGGGCCGCAAGGAATGTAATATTCAAAAAGAGACTTAATGGGTTCAACTTCAAAGGAGATAGCATTTATTGAAAATGAAACTTATTAAGCCTTGGAATTTGAGGCATTAGGGATGACACAAGGGAAAGACCATGCATAGAAGTAAGCACACTAGAAGTAGAAACATTCAGTGCCTCAATTGAAATATCTTTGTTACCTTGCTTCAACTTTTTTGCTTCAAGGTGGTGCAAGGTATCTTCATTTTTTCAATGGTCCGGCCTGTGCAACAATCGGAGTTCATATGCAAAAGTTATGTCTCTCGCAAGTTGACCTATCATGTTGATCACCATGGTATGAGAGGATGTCATGTTAACCCCCATTACTCATGCATATAGGGCTAGCCACATGAGGAATTTCAAGAAGAGGATTGAGGAAGTTAAAACCTACCCCTAGATGGCTATCGGGATATGTTAAATGATGGACCACTAGAAGGAGAAGGGGTTCCATTCTATGTTATTGTATTGTATTCCATAGCATAGAATAACAACTGTGAGTAGGAAATTAGAGAGGATAACAAAGGGGATTAATGTTTTGTAACATCCTAATAGGCCACATGTCTCAGGTAACTCCATAGAGAGTGCATTCTCCTTTGTACTTGCATTATTTCCCGACCATAGAAAAGAGAACAGAGCAACCTCACCTTCTAGTTGGGTTTTCTCCCGTAAGGGTTTCCCAAAGAAAATCTTTGTGTTATCTTGTGGATGGTGTATGATTGTATTTTATTGTTCTCTGTTTTCCGCATTTTATCTATTTCATACATGGGCAAAAAATTAGTAACTAAATATTCTTGAATCTAAAAGAATTTAACCTCCTTAATGTAGATTTCAATTTTATTTAACAAATTTGTTGTGACGAACTATTCCAGTGGAATATCCACAGCAGTTTATAGATCATATCGGTATCAGAGCTAGGTTTTTCTTTTAGGAATTTGTGGAAAGTTGCAAGATCTAGAAATCGGCATAAAGAGAAGTCACAGAAACCCTAGCCATGGTGGATGAGTCTGTTCATAATAACGCTCGAGATCCAGTAGAAGAGAGATTTGATAGGTTGGAAGCGCAAGTAGCCGACATCAGTCGCAATATGAATCTCCTCGTGGTGACTTTAGCAAGCAAGCTCGGAGCGTTCAGAGATGATGGAGGCTCCAACTCAGAGATCAAGTCGGAGGGGAAATCGAGAGATCAGGAAGACTCGGGAAATGAGTCACAGAAAAAATCCAAGAAAGAGTAGCCAAGTTTGAGTGTCGTGAACCCTTCTCAATCCCTATTCAAGATGGAAGCGAAAGTGGACATAAATCCATACCAAGGTGAGATCGATGCATTAAAATTGAATCATTGGTTGCAACAACTAGAAGTTTATTTTAGCGTTCACCATAAAGATGAAGAGCAAAAAATTTCATTAGCTACATTGAAGTTAGAGTGCTATGCTTTAACCTGGTGGGAAATTCATACGAAAACACTTAGGTTGGAGATTGATCCGCCAGTAACTAGGTGGGAGGACTTCAAAAGCCTCATCAAGTCTCAATTCTACACTATCGAGTATGTGGAGGACCAATGGATCTGGTGGCACTACTTCAGGCATAGGCAAAGGCAAGAGTGTACAAGAGTACACCACTGAGTTCAGAAAGATGCCATCATTTTGGGTATCTCCCCCCAGAACGCAAATGTACTCCTCAAGTATATGGGGGGTTTACATCATCTACAAAAGAAGGTGATGCTCATCAAACCAAAGAAAATGGATGAGGCATGTGTACAGGCACAATACCTAGAAAACATAGGCCAAAAGAAGGGGCATCCAAGTGGTTTGAAGTAGAAAAAGCACCAAAAAGTTTTCAAGGAGGGGAAGAAGAAGTGGAAAGCATGAAAAGATAAGAAGACAAAAGCCACTACACATCAGTGCAAAGATCCCAGCAACCATTGCAATCATTGCAACATTGATGGCCACACTGAAGGAAAATGTTGGAAACTACATCTAGAGCTAAACCCAAAGAATCACAAGGATGAAAAGAAAAAAAACCTTCTAGACACAAATTCGAGAAATCAGGTTGAAAGTAGTTCAGATGTAGATGAAAATATTGTTTGCACATTTGTGCAGAACGAGTTAAATCTGAGTAGCATTCATCACCAAGAAGAGAAGGAGATGACCAAGCTCTTCCACGTCAAGATTCAGGTCAAGAAGACCAAGATAGATGCTTTGTTCAACTCTAGTTCACAGGCTAATCTCATAGCAAAAAATCCAGTCAACAAGCTTGGAGTGGAGGTTTATGGTCATCCTAGCCCCTATCTGTTGGGTTGGGTAAACAAAGATGTAGAGATAAAGGTAACGAAATAATGTAAGATTAAATTTGTTGTAAGTGTTGATTTTATTGATGAAATGGAATTGGACGTAGTACCCCTTGATGTATGTGAAGTAGTTTTTGGAAGCCCTACAAGTATATGAGGGATGCAATATTCATGCGGAGAGCCAACCAGTATCAACTAATCAAGGATGGGAAGTCCTACATCATTAACGCACATAAAGGCAAGTCAAAGATCTCACTAGTAAGTGTCAACCAAGCCAAGAAGTTGATTAGTTCTAGTAAGAAATATGTTTTTATTTTCTTAAGAGAAAATCATTCTGATGATGAGTCAATGAGAGTGAAGGCATCCCTAGAGGGGTGTACTAAAAAGCATAAACATCAATTGGAAGAGTTGCTACAGGAATACAGAGGAGTGTTCAAGGAGCCTAAAGGGATACCACCCAAGAGGGATGTGGAGCACGAAATACAATTATTATTAGACTCCCCCTTGTCAAATATTGGGTTGTATAGACAACCTGTTATAGAAGCAAATGAAGGGAAGAAACAGTTGCAGCAGTTTTTGGAGCAGGGTGTGATTCGACCAAGTACCTCACCTTGTGGGTCACCCATGATAATTGTACCCAAGAAGGATGAGACTTGGAGAATGTGTATCAATTCCAGGTCATTGAACAAGATTACACTAAAGAATCGATACATCGATACCCTTTGCCAATGATCAATGATCTGTTGGACTGGTTGTAGCATGCCAAGTACTTCACTAAGCTAGATTTGAAATCAGGATATCACCAGGTACAAGTCAAAGAAGAAGATACTTGGAAGATTGTCTTCAAGACAAGGCAAAGTTGGTATGAGTAGTTGGTTATGTCATTTAGTTTATGCAATGCACCAGTTACATTTATGAGACTAATGAGTGATGTTTTACGTCCTTATCTAGATTCATTTGTTATTGTTTATTTGGATGATATACTAGTTTATAGCGCTACCTGGGATGAACACATCTCACATCTTATGCAAGTGTTAGACACTCTGAAAAAGCACCAATTGTTGGCCAATCTCAAAAAATGTGAGTCTTCTCAGCGGTCTTTGGTCTATTTGGGGTATGTGATTGGTGGAGGAAAACTCAATATAGATCCCACAAAGAAGGATAGGGATACTAGATTTCTCAATGCATTTTGGACTACATTGTGGAAGAAGATGGACATGAAGTTGAATAGGTCTACAGCATTCCATCCACATACATATAGGTAGACGGAAGTAGTCAACATGACTTTCATGCAATTTTTGAGGGGTTATAATCAAAAGCATCTGAAGACCTGGGATGAAAATTTGATCTATATACAGCACTCTTATAATAGAGCAGTCCACACTTCTATTGGTAAGTCGCCTTTTGAAACTTGCTTTGGGTATTTGCCACCTTCACCCTTAGATATTGTATATGGACAACAAGTAGGAGTGAGGGAGGACCTCACAGAAGATGCATTAAAAGCAAAAAAAAATGTTGAAAAGATTAGACAGATCCATTTGCAAGTACAAGAGACACTAAAGAAGTAACAAAAAAAGTATAAGTCTAGACATGACCAACGCATAATAGAGAAGACATTTAAAGTGGGAGACAAAGTATGGTTACAACTGAATAAGGAAAGGCTACAAGATCTTGGTTAGAATATCAAGGCTATACGGTATGGTCCTTTTGAGGTATTGGAAAAGGTGGGAGATAATGCTGACAAACTCAATCCACCGACATACATGTGCATTTACTCAGTAGTGAATGTAGAGAATCTCAAACTCTATGAGCCTTCCATGTTGGATCAGGAGGAGGAGAAGGTCCTACCTTCCATAGAATACTTAGCACCAGATGTTCAGACAGAGTTAACAGAGGACAAGGTTTTGCAAAATCAGTCCAGAACTATAAGACAGAGCAGCTTGACCTTTGGTAGATTAGGTTGAAAGGACAACTTCCAGGAAAAACAAAGTGGTACTTCAGGGAGAAGGTAGAGGAAAAATTTATTCACCTCATTCAGTAAAGATTTTGGGGACCAAAAGCCTCCCTAAATGGGGAGGTATGATTCGGATTGGATCATTATATTATTTTTCATTTATCTCGATGCTTTTAGAGTGGAAAAAACTGGAGGAATCAAAACTTGCAGGGTCATTTTAGTGGCAAGTCTCGGTTTCCAAAATTGGGGACTAAAACCTTCTGGAGCCATTTGAGGCATTAAATGACATTTTTGGGGGGTTCTAGTGTCAAAAACTTGTGCATACCCCATTTACAGTGTTCTACACTTTGAGACCTTTCCAACGATGCATATCGTGCGTCAATCAGAGTTCATATGCAAAAGTTATGCCTCCCGCAAATTGACCTATCATGTTGACCACCATGGTATGAGAGGATGCCACGCCAGCCCCCATTATTCATGCATATGAGGCTAGCAACATGAGGAATTTCATGAATATTCTAGAAGGTTCAAAACCATACCACAATTGAGGGTTGAGGAAGTCAAAAACCTACCCCTAGATGGCTATCGAGCTATGTTAAATACTGGGCCACTAACAGAAGGGATTCCATTCTATGTTATTGTATTTTGTTCCATAGTAGAACAAAACAACTGGGAGTGGGAAATTAAAAAGCATAACAAAGGGGGTTAATGTTCTATAGCGGCCTAACAAACCACTGGTCTCAGGTAACTCCATAAGAGTGCCTTCTTCTTTGTACTTGCCTTATTTCCAAACCAGAGAAAAGAGAGCAGAGCAACCTCACCTTTTAGATAGATTTTCTTCCATAAGGGTTTCCCAAAGAAAATCTGAGTTATCTTGTGGATGGTGTATTAATGTATTTTATTGTTCTCTATTTTTCGCATTTTATTGAGCAGTTTTAACCTTCTTAGTGTAGATTTCAATTTTATTTACCAGATTTGATGTGACATTGTTTTGATGGAATATATGTGATAGTTTACATATCACTTGGCATTTGAGGCATTATGGATGACACTAGGGAAAGACCATGCATAGAAGTAGGCATACTAGAAGTAGAAATATTCAATACCTCAATTGAAGTATCTTCATTACCTTGCTTCAAGGTCCTCCAAGGTATCTTCATCTTTTCTTTTCTTAACCTTATCATTCTTCATAGCTTTTGTACCCTCTTCATCTTGCCTTTCCTCTACTTCATGAGATTTAAGATCATTATCTTTACCTTCATCTGCATCCCCTTCATTTTTGTCTAGTGGACTTGTCTCTTCTTGTTCAACACTTTGAGTAGGAGGACCAAGGTCCTTTTCACTTCCATTTTTATTCTCTTTTGTAGCATGGTCTTCTTTTCCTTCTCCTTCATTTTTCTCAACAACATTAATGGAATATTGGTATTAGTGGCAATCTCATTGTCCAATATAACAATGATAACTTGGTTTTCTTGAGTGGTTTCAACCCTCTCAAACATCTCTATCAAACATATCGCTTTACATAGTGTAGGAAAACTACCATCAATCCCCACAACCTAATCATTTATCCTTTCTTCAATTTGTATTTGGTATGAAATACCATCATTATTTCTCCTTATTCCTCCATGTCCCTTATATCCAAAGTATATAGAGATATTATAGCATGGTCCATAGATCTCTTTCCTTCCAACAGTTGGTGAAACATTAGTGTGAATGATAACAAGAAGATCCTTTTCTTCATTACCATTGAGTGGCCTTTGATAAATATTCTCATCATATAATATATTAAACTCTTCATCTTACATTTTTCAATTATATTATACAAATAATCTCATTAGCCACCATTACTCTAGTTTGCATAGTTCCCAATTTTTACCCTCTAACAAATTAGATTTCTCTACAAGAAGAGCAATCAACACAATATTTAGGTCAAAAAAAAGTCCTCTCATGTTCTACAAAAATTTAAATACCATGACACTTCTAACCCAAGCTTCTCAATTAGCATCATTATTCAAATGTTTCTCCTAACCATGGTACATGTCCTAAAATCCATTGCATTTCCTACTCTCTCAACTTCTCCACCTCTAGTTTTGCCTCATGAAGTTAGGCATAATCCAAAGGATCTTATTTTCTCTAAAATGATATAACTGTTGAAATATTGGAACTTCGAAGAATATTCTAATTATATTTGAGTTATTATCTTATAGATCAAATCCCCTTTTGTGGATTGATCATATCGGGTCTTGTATAAGACCAAATCCCCTTTTGTGGATTGGTCAAACCATATTTATATGGTGGTATTTGTAAAGTCAGCCCCTAAGGTTTATAAAGTGGTTTTAACCACTCTTGGAAGAAATCGATCCTACTAAGTGAAGAGACATAACCCTAGCATCTCCTCACTAGTATTTCTAAGTGAGGATGGTGCCTCATTTGTTCACACACTCACTCACACTTCTAGTGTGCATCTTTTGAAGGAAGCTGCAATGGCAAGAAGAGAGGTGCATGCTCAATCCTAGGTTATTCTTGGTGGTTTGGTCTTAGTCTTGGCATTGTATTGGCAATCTATTATTGAGGAAATTTTTTCTCGGTTTTCTCCCCCATGAGGGTTTCCCAAGATAAAATGTTGTGTACCTTGTGATTGTGTTTCTTTCAGTGATCCTTCTTTAGCTGTTGTTTTGGAAATACATTGAATGCCCTAGTGAATTGAAAAGAACATAATAACAGCAGTAAATTTAACAATAACAAGAATCATATCTGCACAAGTCATCTTATTCAAAACCATAACATCTGAAGATCCTTATGACATCATATGAGATAATGAACAGAAGATGCAAACATATATGTAAATATATGCCTCCACATTAAACATATGTCTTACATTCTAAAGCAAATAATCTTTGGTGTTATGTTAACAAAATGGAGAAATTGTAGGGAATGACCTTTGATCTATAAATTTTAATGATTGAGTAAACTGTGTCTATAAACCAATCCTAATGATTGTGTAAACTATGTATATAAACCAATCTTAATGATTATGTAATCTATGTATATAAACCAACCAATCCTAATGATTGTGTAAACTATGTATATAAACCAATCTTAATGATTATGTAATCTATGTATATAAACCAATCACTGACCCTTAGTCCCTCGTTCAATTGTAAGATCTTTAGGCATTCCATAAGGATTTGAGGAGGGCACTCACCTCTCATCATACAAAATACTTTACATATATTTATCAATATATTCCATAAATCCCACATTTTGTACATGCCTTCTCACTAAGGCAGTCCACGTTATAACAAGATTGTTTTTTCCACATCATTGACTTTCTCCAACCCTAAATGATCAAAATTCTCAATTTGATAAAACAAGGTCAAGTATGCTAAACAAGATTTGTATTTGAACATATGTGTTCATACTAGACCATTGTTCATGGATTGAATTAGCAATTAGTTAAGAATGCTTGAATTGAATGAGATTTTATTTAGGCTTAGAATAGATCCCATCCATTATGATCATCACACAAGTATCAACAAATTTATCATTATTATTTCATACATAAATTGACAACATGGATATGACCTCTCCAGACCACTTAAGGAATCCTAGCATTAATAGCATTGCCACCTTCACGCAAGCACAACCTTTTTCAAATGGAATTTGTTATGACATAACAAATAACCCTAGACCTGTCAAGAATAAGGATGGCTTTCTTAACAAGGTCATAGCAATTTGTATATAGGACTATGAACTCAAGGAAAGAATACACTGAGGGGAGCACTAAATTTCTCAAGGTACAAGCCCAAGTCTTGATATGGTCCCCTTTATCCATGAACCTACCATGAGCCCCTTGTATAAATAGGGCCATAAACATTGTATAAAGAATCTACAAAGTCATGTAATTTTGCAACAACAATAGGTGATGAACATGGGTCAAGTTTGGATTTTATAGATGATGACCCAAAAGCCACAAATGTAGCATATTTGTTTATCCAAACCATTTTATCACCAATGTAGATCCATCTTAAACGTGGACCTATTAAGCACCAAGAGGGGTCCAATTTTTGAAGGTGTAAGTTTTTTTTTTTTACACGGTGAATGTAATTGTATTTTTTTAATTGAACTGACTTTATTTTTATTATTGTTATTTTTTTTAATTGAGCAGACTTTATTTTTATTATTGTTGTTTTTTTTTAATTGAGTCAACTTTAAATTTTTTTTAATGTAGCGTTATCTAACATAGCATATCGCCTCAACATCTCCCCCCATATTGGATTTTAGAGCACCTCACTACTCTCGCTGCAATAGATTAATTTGAATTCACTAAATGAATAGAGCATGACACTACCAACTTACTCGTGATTACAAATTGGATCCCAATTTGAAGTGTATGTGGAAAAATATATGGCCTTGAAAAAAACATTTTGTCTCTTGTGCTTTCCTCTTAAAATTGTGTTTTTTTGTAGGTCAAGTTTCTTGATATGAGGAAGCAAATCACTGAGTTGACCCGTGTAGGAAATTTGTTTAGAACCCCGTGAAATGATAATTTCAAACAAACCCCATCACTACCCTTTATTTATAATGAGTTCACCAAAGATCTTTGGAATTGACCTCCCAACATTCAAAATCCCACCAAATGTTTCATTTTGATACATTAGTATTTAAAGTTGGTGGGCCCTCTAAAGAAACTATAAGCTTATGATTTATAGGTGGCATGGTTGGCCAAAAGACATTCAATTGAAAATGCCTCTCTAAATGATCTCGTATCACACACATCTTGACATCCTATGTCTCGCACAATATATTGAGTTAAATTTCAAAAAAAAATATGTTCCCCAACCATGTGCCCCTTACCCTTCCATATTTCAAAGCTCGACAAGAACTTAGGACAAGGGCAAAAATACCACACAAAATACATATAGAAGTGACCCCTATCCAAGGCCTTGCATATTTCAAGCCCAAGACTTTAAGACACGAGAGTTGAAATGCCCCAGTAAAATACAAACGAAATACATACGGAAGTGACCCCTATCCAAGGCCTTGCATATTTCAAGCCCAAGACTTTAAGACACGAGAGTTGAAATGCCCCAGTAAAATACAAATGAAATACATATGGAAGTGACCCCTATCCATATCGAGCTATATTTCAGAGCTTGGAAACGCTAGAAGGGTCACCCTATTTTTGCTCCCAAAATGGGATAAAATTCCACCATATGAATTCCAATATGAATCATTTTTAAAGCGTGATACACATTGTCATTTGGGCATGGGGTGAGCTCCAAAGAGAGTTCTCCTTAGACTATTTGATGAAATTTCGACCACTCCTTCAGCGTTATAACCCTCGGCAAAATATATTAGTCTCCAAAAAGACAGTCCCAAAGGACTTTTGAAAATTTGACTTCTTCTCTTGCGAATCATATGAAAGGTCTTATATTTGACAAAAATTTAGTACTACCAGAGAGTGTCACCAAGGGTGACAACAATATCGATTAGCTTGACGTTGTTACAAGTAAAGTCAAGGCAATAAAAATGTCCAACCTAGTCATTAGCCTTGTTCAAGTTGACTTAAAGTTTTCAATGTGTGCTCACAAAATGAAGTAGAATCTGCACATACCAAAAATATTTCACTTCCAAACTCACTTTGTGGCAATATCATCTCCAAAAATTGCAGCATGGCCTTAGTTTTCCACGAACACCAAACAAAACCCTATTTAATTTGTTACAAGGTAGTGATGTCATATTCATCATCCAATTTTCCAATTACAGACATTTATTTGGCCCAACAAATACAACCATCTTTTAACAGCAAAGCACCTTTCCTATTAAACAACTCTTACTATTGCTTCTCTAAAAATACAAAGGCATGTACTCCCTAATTAGCTTAAGCATGCAATTAATTTAACTATATTCCGATTGTGCTATGAAGCTCAATCTTTACACCACCCAATTAATTTAACTATAGTGCAATTGCGTTCTGAATATCATATTGCATAGAAAACCCATAACGCATTTACACCAATTAACCCTGCACATCCCAACATTAAGTCAATGATACGAACTTACAATCTCAAATGTAATAGATAATGACGTTGAACATCCCTTTTTAGATAGTTGTTGTCAACTTGACCATTTCTTATGTGATGCTAACTAAATGAATAATCAAACCTTTGACATTCAACAATAACATTCAATTACTCAGGTCCAAGGGTTTAGTTCAACTGGTTGTCAATATTGTTGCACATTTGAATAGTTCCATGTCAACAGGTACCCAATTTGAATCACCGTGGCTGAGGCACACTAGTCTATACTGACAAGTTTACTAGGAATGCCATCCACAAATGTGGGAAAGCATCGCTTGGGTTTTCCCACAAAATTCTCCTTAGAAAGAAAAATCAATTACTATAAAAAAAAAAACATAGAATTCATTTCTTATGAAAAAGCTAAGCAATTTTTCCAACAGACGAATCGAGTAAACAAGGTGGAGACTTCCATAACAGAGGTTTTTGTATTATCTTAAGCTGCTAATTAAGGCTTTTTTTGCACACTCTTGCAAGATGTGTGTGGTTGTTCCATTGAAGCAAGTTCCCCTTGAAAGTTATTTTATTTGTGCAATACAAGTAGCATTTTTTAAAAAGGAGTAAAGAAAGTGGAGAGAAAATTTGTTATATGGCCTACTTTTACAAACCAACAACAATGGTAATATCACTAGAGAATAAGCATCGAATTGAAGAGAAGAACCAACTTCTTCAGGCCTAGAGATTAATCGTTCTAAAATGTAAGTTTTGAAGACAACTATTACTTCGCATGTATATATTTTCAAGTGGAAATAGAAGAAATGTGATTAATTTGAAATCTTTGAATATTTTAGCCATGTTTACTCTCTAGAAAATCTGTGCACAGGTAAATATGGTCAAAAGGCACACTGAGCATCATAGCCATCAATACTACCGTGAGGGCCATCATCATAACCACCAGTGCACTTCAATCATATGGAGGATCATGCCTTGCAAAATTGCGTGGAACTGCTGATGAAAGGTGCTTCGAAGAAAAGATGATAATGTGGCTGGCAATGAACTCGGGTATCATTGTAATTGATGCTGACAGCTGCAAGCCTGCAAGTATCTATGTTCTCCTTTCTAGAGAAAGAAGCTTGTCCGCTTCTGTAATGTGCAACTGCAAGTGCATACCCTTTCAGAGGTGAGAGTGATCTTGGCATGAACGCATGTCACACATTGAGATGGATAATCCTTTTTTATGGACATTTCACTGTAGTCACACTCAAATGTCAGCACGATGTCAGCCAGTCTAAACTTGTGAAAACATTCTTTATAAAAGAGATCACACAATATAGCACTACTAGTACTCCTTGCACCTGAACCTAGTGCAGCAGGATCATATGCTACTCATGCATAATTATTGTGTACATACATGAAGAAAACATAAACATTAACCTCTGCAGGAGCAAGAATTTCCAATTCCACCAAGTACACAGCAAATACAAAAGCCAATATATAATCAGATAAAGTAGAAATAGCCACTGTATTCTTGTCAATGACAACTAATCACATGGTTATAAAATGATGGACCACCACCCATGGAAATGTTGCAGAAAAATGATGCTAAGCATGCCCGTGACCATCAAGAATGGAATGGAATGGTGGTATGTAAAGGGACTTCTGTAAACATGAAAATGATAAGCTCAATGACTCTTTTGCTCAGCAGCTCAACTGAAGCAATATTCATTGTCCCTGCTGTCATCTAAAGCCCGATGAAAGGGTTTTCATCTGAAGTTAAACCACTAATTTCTTGCTATGTTACAATTCAAGGGCGCAACTTAGCCCATCATATCATGTCATGTGCAACACTTGATGGTCTGCTATACATCAATAGTGTTTCACAACAGCTTGAATTTTTTCGTCATTATATGCTTTCAAGTCATATCTACTCATTTATCACTGAAACCATTATAATCCAAATTTTGTTGTCTCGTGCTGTATTAGAATTTCGAAATATCATTTCTCATTCTTGATTCCAATGAACTTGCTCTAACAAAATTTATGCATTCTACACCGCAAATGCAATATGACTACTAAATTCCTGCATAGATGACCCATCTACACAATACCCACAACCCCTCATCTCAATATATTAAATTGGCTAGTGTATCGGATTTGTGAGTGCTTAATTCCTGAATAGATTATCCATATGCACAGACAGTACCAACAACCACTAGTTTCATTACTAGGAAAATCAAAGATATTGATTTGGTTAGTGTACGGGAATAACTAACATAAAAATGATATGCTCGGATGATATTGATAAATTCAGTTTTCAATCATCACATACATCTCCTTGGAAAATGACTCAATCATGCAACACCTAAATTAAAAAAAATTGGTCATTATACAGAACTTTACAACAGCAACCTTATGAGGCAATCCTCTCTGGCTAAACACTCAATTCAAAGAACTTTACATGGCAGAAACCAAATGAAGTTCATCTTTATGTTAGCCAAAGTAGGCTGCACAATGAAATCAGTCTGGACAACAAACAAAAGGCATGCATGGGGAACTGCAAGTTTATGAACATTCTATATTGAACATTCCACTTCGAAATCTCCTGACCCAGATTCCAGACATATCCCTGACCCTTGCATCTGCCCAAAGATTTCTAGTGCATCCCTACCTTGCCCTTGCTGCCAATATCCCGTGATTATAAAAAGCAATATAACAGCATTTTGTTCAGATTTTGTAAATACCAAGGATATTATTTGCTAAAAATATGTTTTGCTCAAATCCCAGGTTTAGCATGTTAGTGTGGATCAATATAACAGCATTTCGTTCAGATCATGTAAATACTAAAGGAACTTATTTTGCTAGAAAGATGTTTTGCTCAAAATCCCAACTTCACCATGTTTGTGTGGATTTTTCTATCTTCTCCTTGGTCCTTGCATCTGCCCAAAGATTTCTAGTGCATTCCTATCCTGCTCTTGCTGCCCATATCCTGTGATTATAAAAATAAATATAACATCATGTAAATACTAGAAACTTATTTGCTAGAAGTATGTTTTGCTCAAATCCCAAATTTACCATGTTAGTGTGGATCTTCCTACCTTCATCTCCCAGGGCTTTGCATGAACACAACCCTTCAAGATGCCAACAAATAGATTTCCCTCGAAATTTTCATCACCCACCTCCGACTCCTCCAAACGTATACTATTTTATTTTGAGGTGCACACAAATCTTTGAGGCAGTATACATATCACATGATTTTGTACTGTTGTGATGTATTTTAATATTTTATGTTCATCTTGGAGATGCCTCAGGCACTGTATTTGTCATATGATTTTTGTATTTTCTACTTGTTGCTGCTCAAACTCGCGCCCAGGGAAAGTCCCACCCTGTGAGGAGTATTTGTCAAGTGATTTTTGTATTTTCTACTTGTTGCTGCTCAAACTCACGCCCAGGGAAAGTCCTGCCCTGTGAGGGGGAGCTTGGGGCAACGGAACAAGCAAGCCGCCCACTGTCACCTCAACGGCCTTGCTTCTACTCTTCTAGGCCAACTAAGGGTTTTCCTATATGGCCAACTAAGTCCTATCGTTGTGAGTAAGGTGGGGATGGGCAAAGACTAACTTGACCTTGGTTGACTTTCTCGAAGGGAGAGTAGCTCAGGATAAGTTTAGAGAAGACAACAATAGATGCTCAAGGATTCCCGACATTTATATCACACCAATGCACCATTTATCATTACTAATCAATACTCATAAATTAACAATCAATAGCAAGTGATGCAAATTAATCAATGGACAACTTGACCACTAAAGAGCACATATATCATTCTCAAAGCATGTTTATGAAAGGACCAACAAACTTTATGAATGCGCACAAATAAGCATTGACATGTAAACATGAGAGGATCCAAGTACAGATATGTAATTAAGACAGCAGCAACCTCAAAGTAGTCTAAACTATTTAAAACCAGCAAGTATATACCATAAACCATGTGAAAGGTTGCTGCTCAAATGAAAGGGCAGGGTATTGAAAACAATAGAATGCTACCAGGTTAACAGATTTACCATCAGGTCTTAGAGTAAGGTTATTATATTATCAGTGAAATGTCAATGTTACTGTCAGAATTACATGACGAATACAACATATATCGTAGGCCAATAACAGAATTGCAGTGTGAGATTAGAGGCAACAAGTTATTCAAATTCACCAACCAAATGCAATATAAACCATGAAGTACTTTGAAAGTGCAAACGTAATCAATCCATAGTTTTAAAAACCGGAACCGGTCGAGGGTCCAACCTGAACCAGAACCAGAACTGGTTTTTAAAAAAATACATAAAATATTTAAATTTTAATGAAAAAAAATATATTTTTAAGATTTTAAATCATGTTTCCAAAGCATTAGAGACAACATATCCAAAGTATGCTCATGAATATATCAAAACGACACCAAGTGCAATACATATCTAGAGATTGGAACATAATTACATAATCAAGGAGGCTCTAAATGGCCTCTACAACATCAAATAACATACTAAGTTAGAGTCACTAATACTATAGGTGGGAATGCCAATGACATACAAAATAGCCATAGGGTAGATACTAGAACCGTAGATGGAAGAATCTCATAGCTCATGAGTCATGATTGTCAGTAGTCCTCCATGTCATAATCATCAAGATTGGCATCACTACCACTGTTCTCTCCTCCATCCTCCTCCTCCTCCTCCTCCCCTATATCCAATGCAATCCGTGCATTTGTTGATGTGGACTCTAGAGGATGACCCCTCAAGAGGATCACCATCATCAAAAGTGACTCGCTCTAGCATTAGTTCATTAAGATCCAAGTTGGCTAATGCCAACTCAACACTGTTGTTCAAACCCATATCATCAGAAAACACATCCCACATCTTTGTCTTTCCCTTCAACCACTCTTCTCTCTGCTTGTATATAAGACGAAGGTTGGTGTGCACATACACTACTAAGTTACCTGACACGACGACAAAGAGAAGAGTTCAATAGAAGAGTTTATACTTGAGTGAAGGGTACATTTTTACCGGGGTCGTGACAAAAGAGTTCAACAATCAATACCAACATCGAGGTACATAAAGGGTTTGGTTCTATTGATTAAATGTCAGTTCCATACCCTCATACATGATAGAATCCAGTGGAAACATTGCAATCTTGCCAATCTTGAAATCCTGAAAACTGTTAAGTCTGCTGAATTTTGAATGGGACCTAAAATTCTTTCTCCATATGAAGTCCAATGAGGTTGGAACCACTCTCAAACATCCCGAAACAATTAATGGTAATGTTAAAAATTGAAGTAAAAGTGACATTTTCCTTTATAAGAATTTAACATTACCATTAATTACTAGGGTGGGTGAAATGGAGGGGGTGGGGACCTCTTTAAATAGCATTAGTAAAGCAAAATAACCCTCAGCTGCACACCAAAACACCTTACAACTCCAACTTGCATGAGAAAACATGAGCCAAGTTTTAGGGACAAACCAGCCGGTTTGGTCATCAACCGGCCGACCGGTTCAGTTTATTGGCCGGTTTGAACCGGTCGACCATCAAACCAGTCAAACCGACCGGTTCCGGTTCACCACTTTTTAAAACACTGAACCAATCTATGTATGAGACATTAGGTACCAACGTGTCATCAACATAGTGAGCAAATTATACCATCATATTGTTACCACAGTGACCCAAAAACTCAGAGATTATCCATGCTGTATCAGATTGTTAAACACTGTGTATGAAGGCATGCCAACAGTGATATTGCAAAGTTACGTGCCACAGCAGTTGAAATAAAGGCAGCGATTAGATAGATGCACCAATGTCTTCACCATTCGAACTATGTATCAAACCATTCGTTAAACAGTGGAAATTTCAGTGATGTAAAGATAACACTAAAGCATTTAGTTAGATCATTTGACTCTCTCGTGCATCGGCTTGTGTTTGTGTGATGTGTGGAACGAGGAAATATCACAACGTTRCCTAAGTGWCAATCACTCATTCACTGGATACCCTATAGATCCGTGACAGTCTTGAAGGTGATTCCACGCAGCAAATTTGAAAGGCAGCGAAATGGCTCTCGGCTGATCGTTGGATCGTCATGAAAGGTATTAAGAGACAAGATACCAAATCGCTGCACAGAAAACACATTTTCTGCAGCAAGATAAAGTAGACCTCAGAACAACAGTAAAGATTAATGATGATCGGCAAGTACAAATGGTCACTGGACCACTTGAAGTATCGATATGTTTATTAGAGATGACAAAAATACTACAGAGAATTAACATGTATCAATAMCACACAGTAAACCTGATCTCTACAGTGGATGAAAACCTGCATGACAGTGGATACAAAGTGACGATTTGGTGTTTTAAGATAGATCGTTGGATCTCTTTTCACTTCAATTTGTTTTATGGGATGTTCAGAATTACATCCAAAGCAAGACATTACGAAATAGCACATCTACAGCCTGCCATTACACGAGCCCTTACAAACAATGCTAAGAAAATGTACATTCCAGTCGCCCTAATACTTCATCAGATGATATATACAGTGAGATATCATACCAGAGTGTGCCAAGTGAGACCATATTTGAATGACTTTGACATAAACTTGCAGGACTTACACATTAAATGAGCAGGGCCTTTTCTTGTCGATTCAGTAAATTTGAGCATTCAGACCATGAAACTTTCCCCAAGGTAGCATAGAAAACCCTTTATGAGAGCTGTGTTGATCGTGCACTTTCAAGCAGGGTTGAATGATATAAAATCCAGGTGCTTCAAAGTTTATTTATTTCTTAGGTTTAGATCCAAAAATTAGGAAATGAAAGATGAAATCAAACCCTGGGTCATGCTGAATTAAAAGATAAATCTTGAGAACCAAATAGCATGAAAGATCCAAGTTTGATATGATATTTATCAATAAAAATAAGCCAGGATACAACAGCCTAGATGAACAGATCAAGCAAAATTCCAAACCCTAGGCTGCATAACAAAAAAATAATAAATATAAAAAGGAAAAATGGTATTTTTTTTTTTGGGTGGTTGAAGACCAAGAAGAAGACCAGTGCCTTAGAGGGCTATGGGGTCACCACTTCACGTCTAGGTGAAGCCTAGGGCTTATGAAGAGGGAGTGTTGAAAAGCACCGTAAGGATTGCCCCTCAAGCACCACCTAGGGCTTGATGGATTTCTTCAAGCCTGCAAGGGAGGATTGATCTGTGAGGAGTCTCTCTCAGTGCTAGAGAAGGTGAACTTAAAGGCCAGCCAAGCAAAAGAGAAGAACCATTAGACGTCCTATCTTACTAATGCATGAACAAGAAACTTTAATGATCAACAGGAATGGTGAGAAAACTTACCTTGAACCCTTCCAAGTGGAGCATTAGAGCACTTTTTTGGCCTTGTAGCAGTCATTTTCTTCCAAGCAACCCCCAAGAAAAATTATCTAACCCTTACAAATAACTAGAAACTCACAAGAAGAGAAATAGATACTCAATAGATCTCAGTAGCCAAGCTTCTCATTAATCTCCAACGATTTCAAATGGAGGAGGACTTCTCCTTTTATAAGTGAAAAGCCTCCTCAATTACAATGTAAAACCATGTGCTAGCTCAAAACCATGAGCTTCAAAACCATTTGCCAAATGTACATGTACATAAGCTTCAAAACCATTTGAGGGACACAAATCTTTGAGGCAATGTACATGTCATATGATTTTTGTAATTTTGCGACAATGTGTTTTTATATTTTTTGTTCATCTTGGATATGTCTTATGCACTGCCATGAGGTGCTCTGTACAGGTCACATGCTTTTCATAATTTTGTGATGTATTTTTGTATTTTCTTTTCATCTTGAAAATGCCTTTGGCACTGCCTTGAGGATCTATACATGTCACATGGAACCCCCTCTTTTCTACTCAACTATGGAACAAGTACAATGCTAAAAGAATGGAACCCCCTCTCTTCCTAGTGGCCCAGTATTTACAATAGCCTGATAGTCGTCTAGGGTTGGGGTTAGGGTTTTTGCATACATCAACCCTCAATTAGTATTAGGGTATTGGACCTTCTAGAATATTCTTGAAAGTCCACACATGACTAGCACCACATGTGAGAGGAATGGGGGCTGACATGGCACCCACTTATTATCATGGTGGTCAACAAGGTAGGTCAACTTGTGAGGCATAACTTTTGCTTACAAGCTCTAATTTAGGTAATTTTTGAACCATTGGAAAGCTCTTGATGTGTAGAACAGTGTTGAGGGGCTGGAAAATATGCATGCAAAGTTTTGACCCCAAAAAAGTGTTGTTTGATGTCTCAAAATATGTCTCTGGAAGGTTCCAAACCCCAAATCTCCAAACCAAGACCTACCACAAAAATGGACCCTACAAGCCAATTCCTACAATTTTTCCACCTAGAAAGTACCAAGATAGATGACAAATTATATAATGATACATTCCAAATCACTAAGGCATCTCCAAGCTAAACCATAAAAACACAAAATTACAAAAATGATGTGACATGCAATGCATTCATCAAGGCAACGCCCAACGCCCAAGACATCTCGAAGCTGAACAGAAAATACAAAAGCACACCACAAGATTACAAAAATCATGTGACATTTATAGTTCCACCGGGATTTGTCCACAAGAATCACCCCTCTTAAGTTTCCCATTATGTTTCTGTCTTGCATGTTCCGAAACTAATGAAGCCAACTAACATGCAACAAAATACACATTTCTTAGAGACTCCACCTGAATCCGGTCAAAATGCAGCATGGCAAGGCCATAGATCAATTCATAGGCATCAAAAACCGCCAAGGCGGGAAGAACTGTGAACAAATTGGATTGTTACTTGACAGTTTTGCAATCTCCGATTCCAGCAGAAAACACTGGAAAGGTTGCCAGAAATGGCGCAATTGTTGCATGTTTGTCATACTTGGAAACTAATGGCTCTGGAATCATATGGTTGACTGCAGACATTAAATGCATTTGATTGCAGTATTGAAAGGCAGTAAAGCGAGAATGTGTGAAAGGAAATCGGTTAAATATGCTTAAAGAAAACACCTTTTCCGGACATGTTTCAATCCGTCAAGATGCAGGATGCTCACAGTTCTCAAAAGCCCTAGGGTTTTTTGGTGTTCTCCAAATCAATCAGTCACCTTTCAATATATATCTATATTTGATCCATCGGAAACGCGTGGGATTTTTTTGCGAGATTCCAGCAAGTAGTTGGCAGAAAAGTGCATGTGTAAGTGTGCTGAGTCCGGGAGATGCGGGTCTTACCGTAGAAGAGAGCTCGAAGGCCCTTCAGCGAAAGTGATTCATCTGCCTGCAAGAGAGAGCAATTTCGTTGCTATTTCCAATAACTTGCCCACTAAAATAAGTGAGGGTTGTTGAGCTCGCAAAAGGTCATTGATTCATTTTAAATCAAACCATAAAATATACCATTATTTTCTCAATAACCTTGTACTTCCTTAACCCTTGCATACACATCAAATGTACTCCCAGAAAAAATCAGAAGTAAAAGAAAATGCGAAAAGTTTGATTGGGGCTAATAAAACCTGATAGCTCGCAGATATTTGGTATGAGAACAGAAGCTGACCTCGCCTTATCTGGATCTAATAATACCTGATAACACGCAGGTGCTTCGTTGGATCTAACCTTATTGATAAACCTCTGTTTGGCAAACAGGAAGACGGGAGTTTCCACTGCTCAAAGCGATAAAAGAATTCCACCCCTTCACTGGATCGTCTGTAATTGATACCCCTTCATATTTGAACCCTGGAACAACGAACTGACTGAGTGCAGCCATTTAGTAGCACTGTGTAATATTGGATCTTGATAATTAATTAGATCCTGCCGAGGACTGCTGTACCTCTGGATTTAGAATTTGTTGACCTGACACCCACACAGCAAATTAGATAGATTCTTCATAACATTGGTGCAAGAAAGAGTTGACCTCTCTCAAAGATGGATGGACGTGTAGGCTCAGAGTCAACCCCATCCCCAAATCCTTGTGAGACGCCAAATCTTGCTTGCCGCAATGAAATGTATGCGCACCATTTGTACTCTTGTAAAACGGTGCCCAGATTCAATAAAGCCGGAAAATAAACCCTCCAGAAGAGGGCAAATCCCATGCAAAGCAACCCTAGCCCTAGCTAAACAGTGGATAGATTTCAGCTGCCTTCCGGAAAATAAGGTGAGGGTGTTATGGAGGGCCTTATATGCCCTCAGCAACAACCGCCTCTTTTGTGGAAGGTAAATCGTGGTCGTCGATCTGTTGAAAGTCGGCGGTCATGGATGTCGGATTGTATTATGATTGGATGAGGATAAGAATTAAGTTAACTAGCATACTCCCTAATCTAAACGAATGAGAATGTCCAAGTAAATTATGATGAAGATGATGATTAATATCTACTAAGATTGAATTAATTTTAAGAGAGTAAGTGATTACTTGTGATTTGATTTTTTAGAATTTTGGTTCTGTGAAGCTTTCCAAGATCACTATACTTCTTGAATTAAGAGGTTAGGAAGATTGGTATGTGATCACCATATGTGTCTTAAACTTATTTTAATTTAATTTTAATTTTTCTATTTTAAATTATATTTCTCTATTCAACTTATTTTAATTTATGTAATTTTAATTATTTTAATTTTTTATTATAATTATGAAATGTTTGTGTAAACCTATTCATGGTCTCTCGACGTCAAATCTATGGCAACAGCATTACAGTTGGGGTTTTGTCTACGGAGTTATACATACCCTACTCCCCTCTGGATTTGAACTTGTAACCTCTTATAAGAGGAAACACATATTCTTAACCATTAGGCCCACTATATATATATATTCAAACAAGTATTATAAATATATTGTGACAGCTGTGAGATTTGAACCCACACCCTTTTGGACCAAAGCCTAAATCTAACGACTCGGCCAAACTGTCACACCAAAAAAATATTATTTCGATTTATGTGAAGTGTTTGTTGATTAATGAATAACTTTGATTTTTTTCCCTTGCAATGTTGAAATATGAAATCTTTGGTTTTTAAATGTTAAAAGATTTTACGTTTCCCAAGTTCTAGTTTGGGTTGAAATGATCAAAGTTGTTGATTATTTTGACCCAAAGTAAAGTTTAACGAAATATGAAAAAATTTGGTATCAAAATTATCAAACCTCATTTCAGTTTGATCATTTTGGAGTCAAATGATTTCACATTTATGGAGACTCAGCTTTTGATTCAAAATGATCAAAGTCGTTATCATTTCGAACCAAAGCTAAATCTGAAATTTTTTAATTAATGGTTTTGATTAAAGACATTGAGATTGATTAAGTTAATGGTTTTGATTAAAGATAGTGGGATTGATTAAGTTACAGTTTCAATATGGTTATAGTATATTATTATTATTATAATAAATATATATAATATAGTATTTATAAATATATTAAAATAAAAATATATTATCTATTTTGTATTTTTAGTATGAACTTTAAATTTTGATGGGACTTGTTATGTATTATATTATATAATTACAATGTATTTTAATTAATTTTTTTGTTTTAATTAATTGTTGTAGGCGGATTTGAATTTTAGAGTGTGTGAACTGTGGCATTGTCATATCATTTTTAAGTTCTAAGAGGTTTGTATTAGTGTTGGTTTGTTTTATTAAGATTCTGAGCAGCTCTTTGTTTTATTCCTTGAAATAGTGTGTTGCACACACTACATGAGTGTAAGAGTCAATGTAATAGATTGGATTGCTAGTCGTTATATAGGTGGTATTTGGCCATGCTAAATCGGATATCATTCTTTCTTCATGTGATCATCACATAATCTCTTATAACTCACAAAGATGAGGTTCCTTTAGAACGCAGCGAGACCTCTAATTTTGGGTTTCTGCAAATCTATGTTGGAAGGTAAGAAATCCTTTGCATTGTGTATTATTGTTTCACTTGTAATAGTTTTGATTTCTTGTTTATTTGTGGTAAATGGCACCATGATTAAGAA
>ML783604.1:867814-904032 GCA_009831015.1 Picea engelmannii | reverse complement strand
TAGAACGCAGCGAGACCTCTAATTTTGGGTTTCTGCAAATCTATGTTGGAAGGTAAGAAATCCTTTGCATTGTGTATTATTGTTTCACTTGTAATAGTTTTGATTTCTTGTTTATTTGTGGTAAATGGCACCATGATTAAGAAACATCAATGGGAATGCATTTAATTTATACCCATAGGAAATAGGTGTTTGTATTGATAATTTTGATCATATAGATGTTTAAATCCGACAATAAGTTGATTAAATTAATTTTTTTAAGAGTGGTTGCTCTCTTTTATATATAATTTTCTAATGCCAATTGGGTTACGCTCATGTGGTTAGGAGGAATGATTGTTGTCCTCCCCATCTGGGTTCAATTTCCACAAGTGATATGTTGAGCTCAAAAATGAGTATATTGTTGTAATGAATTGGTTAGGAGGAATGATTGTTGTCTTCCCTGCTATGGGGAAAATCCCCCTATATTGGGTCTAGGTATAGGCAGAGCGCTAACTTCCCTTAAAAGACAGTTCTACCCTTAAGCTACCCCAAAACTATCTAAACTGAATGACAATAGAGAGGAAGGAGGGTCAATGGGTGCACCTTTAGTCCTTGCGGTTGGCATAGACCTCTTTCGCTTCTTGCAGCCTCCTAGATTGTGGGTCTCCTCCCAAAGCTAACCTGCAAAAGCTTAGGAAAACAATGCTACACCACATGCAATCTCTACTTATCACTTTCAAGGTTTAGATATAGACATAAATGCATAAATCAATAAAAACATATAGGCATAATGTTTTGGGACAAGAATGAACTCTTTTATTCAATATTAAGATCAAAAGGATTACAACCTTCGTCGGCAATCGCTCCACGAACCAGGTCTGGGCTCCTCTATCGTGGCTCCAAGTGCATCAATCCCACACTAGCTTCTCATAACCAACTTATCACTTGGGAAAGGAGAAAGGGTTGGAGGGGAAGCTTGAGGCCAAAACTCAGAATAGGATGCAAAACTTGGGCTAAGAAGGGGAAGGGATTTTGGCAGAGTTTTCTTATTCTGTTGCTTGTCTTCTCAAATGACACCCCAAGACCTCTTTTTATATGAGAAAAATATGGTTATTCAGTTTGGGGACGGACTACAAGGGGTAAAATGGTTAGGAAACCCTCTATAGCTCGTAAACTTCGTCGAAATCCTTGCAATTTTATATTTTTTGCAACTTTTGGAGGTAAATGTGGGCTAACTAGCATGTAGCACGCGTGTGTACGCATGCTACTAGTGCCGCAGGGCGCGTACATTATCCAAAAAGTGGTTTTTTAAGAGGAAGCCTCAGCAGTATTTTGGCAAAGTATGTAAGTGAAAAATCCAATGTCTTGTATGCATAGGTAAGGCATTTTTGGACTATAACAAATGCCCCCTAATGTGTGAGGTCAAAAGAAAAACTGATGGCCGAAATACATCACAATATCTTTACACAGTGGGTAGCACGGATTTGAGTGAGCCCAAGACAAGTGTTCATGAGCGTGCCATCTGCAAAAAATAATAATCTCTCTAAGGTAGGCATACACATGCTCGAGATAAATTAAGTATGGTTGCCATTCAAGTACATTGCAAATCCATGTCACATACAACTACTAGACAAAATATAAATGCCCATATAAAGTGCAGTCGCTAACAATACACATCGTACCTACGTCTCAAGATCATTTGAAGATATACAAGTACAATATGATATGTATCTTCAAGAAGCATCAATGCTTGTGGTTGGAGATGAGGACTTCATTGCTCGAGAAACAACTTCAAGATCTTCAAAAGCTTAGGTAGGAGTACAATAGGAGTGTAAGACTCACTACCCTGAGGTCTTCAACATGTCATCGGGGAAAGACTAGAGGATCTCAATCATCAGGCGCGAAACTTATTGATTTTGAATCCGAACTTGATTGGACCCTCAGGATGGTCGACTCATGAAAGTCAAGAGATAAACTGCAGAATGGTCGACTTAGGTTGAAAAAACTTCCCTTGGACAAAAGCACGACAAAATGATGAGACTCAAGCAACGTAACATTGACATAAGTCTATGATACAAGAGGCACCACAAACTCTCCACATGTTTGGAAGAGTAACCAAATGGAGGAGGACACAACTCTATGTAACGAGAAAAGCTTCCTAAGGTCATACTAGATCCCAATGCTTGGCAAACAAATGGAAGGATGTGCTTTGTCCAAGGGAGACTATCTTGTTGCCGAAAAAAGAGAATGTATATCTCATCCCCTCTTTTTGGAATATTTGATTTTTTTTTTGTCTTTTTCAAATTTTTAACGAGCTTGAAAAAGAATAAAAGAATGCTACGTTGAAAAGGAGGAACGAGTGTCGCAGTTAAGCAAACTAGTTCCAAGTTCATGGAACATATTGATGCTCAGTGCAAGAAGACATGTGCAAGATAAGGACACTTGTGAAAATTCCTCCATGGGTCAAGGTGTCAGATCACAAGGGCAAAGAGTGCTACAAGCCTTGCATTTAAGGAATGCTTTGAAGGTTCAATTAATAGCCACATGGAGCCGGAATTAGGCCAAATATGCAAGGATGAGACATGCGATGTGATTAAGTATGACACAACAGGACTCCTTCCATGTGAAGTTTTACGAGCCCAGAGAATGACGCAAACCCCCTTCCCTCCAAAGGGCTGCTTGACCTCCCAATCTTGGATCATTGGAATTCCTGAGTCGAAACGACTCCTTGGGTCCCTATGGGCACCCAAAACTATCTTACCCACACACAGGCTCTTCCGCAAGTGACCACGGTTGTGACCGTGGGTCTACCTCCTTCGTGGTTCAGACTTCAGGGATATCCCAAATCCTTTTCTTCACTCCTTCCCGAAGCACTCAGCCCCGCTTCTCCAAACTCACGCCACGAATATCCTCGGATCTGTCGACCCCACAATAGTTTGGAATTCGCGACCCCGCGAAACTCTATCCCTTTCACTCTCGATCTCCAATTTCTTGATTCTAAATTCTAGGATCCCGTTTCCACGTGCCCTCCTGTGATCAACGGTCGGGATTTAATCGCGACTTTGCACTTCGCGACCCGGTCTTCGTCAAGTTCCCACTTGCCGAACTCCGAAGTATCGAAACACTTTACATTTCCCCTCTATGCAACTCAGCGGATCTAACGGTCTGGGATCGTTCTTCCCCTTCTGAGAACGAATCTTGCCCACTGGCCTTTACGAGAAGTTCAAGGATTCCTTTCCTTGCAACTTTCTGCCACTCTCCCTCCTAAGCTTAACTTATCTGGTCCTCCTTTGTTCCTCTGAACAATCTCTTCGACCCTTAGTCGAATTCTTGGCATGTGCACACCTTGCAACAGACTTTCATCCACTCTCGCTCCTCTGTGAATGATTTCACACTCCTTGCGACTGTTCTCCAACCACTTCTATCTCTTGTGACTGAATCACGCTATCCTTCTTGAGCTTTCGAGTTTGAAAACTCTATCACGCACTCCTTGCAGACGTCAATGCATCCTTGCATACATATAAGTTTCATTATTTCTTCTGAGTTTTCGATTCGAAGCAAACTCAGTCACGCACTCCTTGCGGACACTATGCACACCTTGTGCTTTCTCACTAAAGAGAATGATTGAAACTTATCTATTCCTCACAATGATCCATACATTCAACAAAGCAAATGCATTCATGGATTCAAGAATAGAAATAACAGAGAATTGAAAAATAACGGAAGTTCTACCATTCATTCATATAGACACATAACCAACACACATTTGGAACAATATATCTCTGTTATATTCATCCAATTGAAACTTGTATACATACATACATTGTTCTTCACTACTCCTTGACCTATACAAGATAGATTCAGCTATTGCTCGGTTCTCCTCTATCCGCAACAACAACGATTATCAACCTTTTGTGGTGGTTCAACCTTCAAACATTTAAAGACATTTATAACTCAAAATTTTTGTCAGATGTCTCATTAATACATTGATCAATTTGAAATTCAAAATATTTCAAAATGTGTGCTAGTGTGCCCAACTGTCTTCCACGCTTATGCTTTGTTGGCGATGCTCCTGCATCATACTCCCTTGGCTGAAAAATTCATGGACTCCTGTCCATGAGCTCCTGCACCGATCTTCCATGCTTCAGGATCTCTACTTCATTAACCCAGCTGGCATCCTCTGTTGGTCGTCCTTTCCACTTTACCAAGTATTCAAAATACGTCTTTCTTCTGGTCTTCTTACCAATTATTTGATCTATGATCTTTTCCATCTACGGCTTCTCTACTACAGGCATCTGTTTCTCCCACTGAATCTTTCTCTGATCTTTAGCTCTTTAGGTTCCATCTTCCCTGTAAAGATACAGGTCTGCGATATTGAATATGGGTGATATACCCACATCTTCCGATAGCTCTAACTCTTAAGCATTCTCGCCAAATCTCCTCAAGATTTTACATGGCCCTATCTTTTTCAACTTCAGCTTGTTGTATGTTCCCCTCGAGAATCTTTCTTTCCTTAGATGTGCTAGAACTTGATCTCCAACTTCAAATTCAAGCTTTCCCTATGTTGATCGGCTCTACGCATGTATTCACTATTGCTCCTCTTCAACTGCTCCTTGATCTGATTCTGAAGTTCATGCATCTCTGCGGCAAAATCTTCAGCCCCCGCGCTTTTGAACTCACCTTACTTCATATCTCTTAGCTCCAAAACTCCTCTCGAGTTCATTCCATACACGATTTGAAATGGACTTTTCCCAATGCTCCTGTTCACTGAGTCATTATATGCAAACTCGACTTGTTCTAGAATCTAATCCCACTAACCATGGTGTTCAGTGACCAAACTCCTCAGCAAATCTCCTAGGATTCTATTCACCACTTTGGTTTATCCATTTGTTTGTGGATGATATGCAGAACTAAAACATAGCTCTGTCCCCAAATTTTTCCACAACGTCCTCCAAAAATGACCAACAAATTTGGTATCCCTATCTGAAACTATACTCTTGGGCAATCCATGGAGTCTCACAACCTCTTTGAAAAACAATTTTGCAACATGCGTTGCATCACTGGTCTTCTGGCATGGGATAAAGTGTGCCATCTTCGAAAATCTGTCTACCACCACAAATATGGAATCACTCCCTCTTTGTGTCCTTGGCAATCTCAATACAATATCCATGCTTATTGCATCCCAAGGCCTCTCTGGAATAGGCAATGGCTAATACAACCCAGTGTTATGTTTCTTCCCCTTGGCATACTAACAAATCTTGCAATTGTTCACAAATTTCTTCACCTCCGCTCTCATACCTAGCAAATAATATGAACTGGCCAATTGGAAAAATGTTTTGTCATGGCCGAAGTGTCCGGCTAGACCTCTGCTATGCTTCTCCTCAACAAATTCTCCCTCATTGAGCATCTTGGTATGCACAACTGGCATCCTTTGAACAACAACCCACCCTGAATCAAATATTCGACCCATTGGATTTTGTCTCTGAGCACAGGATTCGCACATGCTTCATATGCTTCTCCAAAATCTGGATCAATGTGGTACATTTCCTTAAGGTGATCAAACCCCAAGGTCTTGATTTGAAATTCCTGCAGAATCAAAATTCCCTCCAAGTTCATTTAAATATAATTATTATTTTTTATTTAATTTCACTTTATAATTTGTCATTCTTTTAACCTAGTGACACCAAATAAACCTCCTTGACTCCCTTGTCTTTGTTGACTATATCCTACGAGAGTTGTATATTCTATTAAGTCATCCTCCGTCATGATCAATTGGAAGGGGACATTACATAATGGATGATCTTAGTGTAAAGAAAATGGAATTAGGTACTTTGAACACACAATTGGGGAACACAAGTGCTAAGATTGTGGAGTTGGAAGAACATGAAAAAAGTAGAGGAGTGCTCCTAGCCAAGTTAAACACAGATAAAAATGAAGCCCTGAAGGAAGTGGAAAAGATGCAGAATAGAGTCACGGGGAGTCAACTTTGAAAGAACCAAAGCACATGATTTGGGATCAAATATCTGCACTGAAAATTGGTAATTGGGAACACTTCTCTTTGATGGGAGACAAATTGGATTTGATAAAGTCAGCTAAGGCAGACATAGTTCGGGTGAACTCTGAACTAGAAAATAAGCCTGATCTTGCCAATGATATTATTAAATTCCCAAATAGTAGAAATAGAGAGCAACTTAAATGCTTGAATGCCAAAGACATAACCAATATCATCATTAATGCTAAGAATATTCTCACTTAGAGATGGTGCATTGACACCATGCTAGTATGACTTAGAGATGATGCAGATGATACTCCACATCATGTCAGTACAACTTAGATATGATGCATTCACATCATGCTAGTACGACTTAAAGATGATGCAGTGGAGAGAATGATCCTTGTATCCCATTGCAGGGCATTCAACCTCTGTTGGGACAATCATTCTTCTAGGATGTATGTCCGGATTAGAAGAATGGTCCCTGTATCACTCTGTTGAGTGAGTGAATTATGCGAGACACTTTGTTGAGTGTGCTAAGTCCAACACATGAGTTATTCAACATCATGCCCGATTACTCAGATGGAGTATGGCCTCGAGAGTTGATGTAGATGATGATATGATTTGATGACCAAGAGAATGTTGTACTGCATGATGATAACTTGTGTATCTATTTGTTGATTGCAGTGGAGACTGTGTGTCTCTCGACAATAGATATGTACTATTGTGGTGGATGTGTTCCACTAGTAGTGAATATATGTCACTAGATAGTAGTTGTGCGCTACTAGGAGTGGTTGTGTACCACTGGATAGTAGTTGTGTACTGTTATGGATCGACATTGTTGTGATGTATTGGATGGCATTGTAGTAACTGTGTATTACTACTATATTTCCATGGAGACTACCAGTAGTGTTGAAGGTGTTTCCTGGGCTAGTATGCCAACCAATAGTGTTGGAGGTGATTGCCAGCTATATGGATAGTGATGATGTTGCTCGTGACTTGATCTGCGTGATCATGAGATAGCTTGTGTGGCTATGATGATGCTACCTGTAAAATTGTCAGCAAGACTATGTGAGCCTTGCCAATACCATGTGAAATGGATGGATGTGTTTGAGACCATTACAGTTAATACCTCCCTAGCTAGGAGGGAGTGTTGATATTATGGTAGCTGCGGGAGGTATTAACCTCCATATGTAACCTTTGGCTAGAATAGAATATTTCAGAAGCAAGAGAAACCCTAAACAGATGTACAAAAACCCTAGAAGACAAGTCGGCTCAATAGAATAAATTATATTAAAGTATTACCCTCCAAAAAGAGAAGTCGACCTAGACAAGTGACAAGGAGCACAATAAATAGAGGGTGCTTGAGCTCATTTGTACATACTCACCTCACTCTCTCTCTCAAGTATAACACAAGTTTGGAGCTGCAGTTGCAAGAATGGAAGGTGGATTTTTTGGGGTGATTCTTGGTCTCTCTCTCTAGCGCTATCTAGCCTAAGATATGTGCCTTACCTTCTAGTATCTCTTGGTGACATTCTTGGTGGTATTCTGATATTCTGATAGGAGTTGTTATGTAAGCCTTTCTTGGTATTGTTTTTAAGCATTAAGGATTAATAAGAAGCCTCCCACTGAGACAAAGGTCCGGAGACGTAGGAAACTTTGCTGAACTCTGTTAACAATCTTGGCGTTATGGTTTTCTATTCTTAGTGCTTACTTTCTGTTCTGCATTCTTTATGATGGATGCAACATTCTTCCATTAAAACTTCTTCTCTCTTCAATTTTTAAATGGTAAATCAACTCATGCATAAACTTAACCATAGTCTTTAAAATATTATTTTCCGATCAAGTGGTATTAGAGTAGGTTGAAAGTTGGTTGTTTGAGTTTGCATGATTACCAGGGAAAAGCTAAGTCATGGTGAAGGAGAACTTGTAGAAGGAGATCCAAAGATTGGATCAAGAAAGAAGACATCTCAAAGTGAGAAGATGGCATTGGAAGAAGGACTTTCTCAAAATGAAAGAGAGTTTCAAAAAACTTTCTTTGCCATGTCAGAGATGGTAAAAGTATTGTATGATGATTACTTGGAACGGAAGAGACCAGTTCTAGGGGATTCTTCAAAGCAAGACAAAAGTGAATAAGGAGAGGACCCTCCAAAATCTCCTCCTTCACCTCCTTCATCTCCATCATCATCTTCTTCTTCAAGTACAAGTTCAAATACTACTTCTTCAAGAAAACATTCTCATAAACATAAGCCTGATATGTCATTACTTAAACTTGATGTAAAATTTGTTTTTCCTATGTATGATATCAAAGTTAATGCCGAAAAAACTTGATAACTGGGTTAGACAAATGGAGGTATATTGTAATGTGCAACAAATCAAAGATAAGGCAACCAAAATCAGATTGACATCGCTTCGTCTTGAAGGCACAACTCTCATTTGGTGGAAAAGTAAGATGCAACATGGAACTCAACAAGTTGGTAAGATTTTTCCATCATGGCATGATTTTATTTATGCACTTAGAAAACAATTCTATCCTTTGGGATATAAGGAAAATGATTTAATTGAATGGCAAAGTCGTAAGTTAATAAAAGGACAATCGGTGCAGAAATACACAAATGGATTTCGTAAGAAGGATTTGATGTTAGATGTTCCATTGACTACACAAGAAACTCTTATGAAGTATATAGGAGGTTTTCCTGCTTATATTTGTAAAATTGTATTTATGTTTGGACCTAATAATCTTGATGAGGTTTTTGTCCAATCAACATATATTGAAACATGAAAAACTAGAGTTAGTGTATCGGGGGAATCATCTTCAAAGAAAGAAGGCAAAGGAAAATGGAATGGGAAGAAAGCAAATTCAATGACAGTGAAGGAAGAGAAGCTCTCTTGCAAGCATTGCAAGAAAGAAGGGCACGATGATGAGCATTGCTGGCAATTGTACCCATAGAAGAAACCAAAGTGGTTCAAAGAAAGGAAAGGGATGAAAAAAATTGCAACAACAACATGACCAACAGACTTGGGGTATGATTGAGGTGATGAGACTAAAATCACAACAGTTGGTTTGATAGGTAAAATTGGTGATGGTTTTGATTCTAGAAGTAAATTGTTCCATATATGGATCGTTATGAAACATACCAAGATCGACACATTGATAGATAATGGATCTCAATCTAACTTAATTTTGGAAGAAGTGGTTAAGAAATTGGGATTAAACACTAAGATGCATCACAAACCCTATTCACTAAATTGGATAAGCAAAGATCACAAATTACCCATAACAAAGCAATGTATCATAAAATTTGCAATTACATATAAGTATGTGGATAAAGTAATATGTGATGTGGTGTCACTAGAAACATGTGGAATGGTCTTAGGAAGCCCTTATTTATATGATCGCAAAGCAATCTTCTATAGGGAACAAAATCAATATCACTTGTTTAAGAAGGGAACTAAATATGTTGTACATGCTCATAATATAAAAACAAATCAATCTATTCTAACCATGGAACAATTAAAGAAGGCAACTTATGCAAGCAATACACCTATAATTGTGCCAAGTAAAGTAGTTGATCCTAAGCATGAACATGAGATGGTTGTAGGATGGGAGTTCAATCATACTTTGCTTCAAGATAAGTTAATTTGGTGCAGGCCCATCAAACATATTGGTTCATTTTCAGTGATATTTTTGATATTATCGATGCTAATGTTTTCTACATGGATGGTAGTTGATTCATTAAGAGTTCAAATGGCTAACAATATGCTTTAAGTTGTCATGGTTATTATGCAATTGATTATGGTGCAACAGGTGCACATGATAGAGTTTAAAGACAAAGGACAAGTGGGGAGGCCTATCTCGCACTTGATGACTGGCTAATACCCTTTTGGAGGACCAAAAGGTCTTAATGGAGAGGAATGATCCAAAATGGATCTAGGAAGGCCAAAATTTCGAATTTCTCATAACCGGACGAAACCAACACCATTGTGTAGGACTCGTTGTGTCGATTCTGGCAGTATGTTTGTTTCCAAAAATGGACATTGTATGCGAAAGTTATCTCGTTCTGAACTTTTTCCCAAACATGTAAAAAGTCAAAGGTCAAAGTCAACTAGTCAAAGGCCGTACAACTGACGTGGAAGATGATGTCAACAGTACGTCATGATGACATCGACAATACATCATGATGATGTCTTCATGACACATGGCAACACCAAGACGTGCCACATGTCAGTCATTTTTAGCATTTTCAGGGGTGATTTGGACTAGTAAAGAAGTGATACGTGGCACTGTACAGAGGTGAAGCGTGGCGGTACATATGTGATGTGGGCCAGTGATAGCAAGACATGTGGTAGTATGGCAGGTGTTAGCACATAATCTTGTATGAGGGGTGTTTTCCTATGAAGTGCCCTCTTTGGTGAAAAAGTGGCAAAGAATGGGTAAAAAAACCCACTTATCCTAAGTCGGGGGGGCATAAGCACTCTGGATTATGAAGTACGCAGATCTGGGTGGTTAGAATATGTGCGCCCAGATCTTCGGTCCATATTCAATTCCAGACCCCCCTCATCGTTCTACCTTTAATGAGTTGGGGGGGGGTTCGATATGACAGTTTTCCAGTGCGCGAATCTGGAGGGTCAGGTGATCCGTGCCCAGACCTACGGTTGAGGTCCCATTCTGGACCCCCCCCGACGTTCTACCTTTAATGATGGGGGGGGTCCGATATGTGCGGTTTTCTAGTGTGGGCCCCTTTGCTATCGTGGCGCCTCCCCCTTGCGTCGCCCCCCCTCCTCTTGCCACCTGTGTCCCACTAGGCCTCCTGTCCACCAGTCACATCACTCGCTTTGCCCTTGTCTCATTATGCCACACTTGCCTTCCACTCACCCTCGTGGCATATCATTTTCTATTTCACTCCCTCTTGTCTTCCCACACCTGTCCCTCTCCCTACCACGTCGTCCCGTTATAAGAGACGTGTTCTCCCTCGACAAATCACATCCCACCACTGTATCTCCGTGGCCCCCACAAAATATGCCACATCCGTCCACTGGCCTCTCCTCATCTCACTTCCACACCTAGTATGCCAAATCACCCCTGCCTGGTCACCGCTCATCCGTCACTTCCCGTCAGGTGCCCCAGTCTTCACGTCTTCCTCTATGTCTTACCATGAAGCCGTTTAGCAGATCGAGGTGGCAGCATGAGAAGACCTCCACGTCCCAAAGGTGCAGAGTTGACCGGGGCTGTTTCTGATCCCAAAGAAGCAATTATTGAAGCGGTTGGTGGTGGGTTGACATCGTTTCCACCATAAATGGAAAGTCCAGGAGAGGATTGTCAGCTTGTCAACTCCTTGCAAACCCGTTTTGGAACACGGTGGTGTCTGACCGAAGTGCACAATGGTCCAGAGACTACATGCACAGTCTGCCAGTAAACATGTAGACGTAATACCTTCAATGCAGTAACTCGAGGCGACTGTTGGGTTTGGCTCCAAGTATATGAAGGATTTTTTTTCAATTTTTGGATCCATCGTTGGTAGAGCTAAGCTCCTTGTTGTATAGTTTTAATGAAGCACTGGTTTTCCTTGGTTATGTATCTATATGTGAAATTTCTTTTCTAATGACAGTCAACTTCTTATTCCATCTGGTTTCCATCTAATGCTGAAAGAGTTTATGATTGACTGAGTCACATGAAGCATTGTGACAGTGTTATATAAATGTTTATTGTAACGTTGTCGTGATTTATTTCAATGTTCTTGTGTTTAAATTCTTCCTCTTCGGGTTGTTGAAAGCTTGATGCTCATAGCAGAACTTTGCACTTTCTCACAGATGTCTTCCTTCCGCTCACCTTTACTTCAATCTACTGACTGAAGTTAGATTAAGACCTCACTTGTCCATCCATAGCCTCAATCCAAAATTCTGAGTTAAAACGATATTGTATTGATTTTACTCCCAGTTGATCACCCTTTTATAAACCAATCATGAGATAAAACTGATGGGCATCAGGCTCTGCTCCTGCCGCAATCCAGGAGTGACTTCTGATGCTAACATTTCTAGCTCCGTTGTCGAGGACGAAGTTGAAAATTTTCCCTGGGATTGAACGACATTAAGCCTCTGATTCTGAAGGTGCATCAGGCATCAGAGCCCTTGAAGATTGCTACTGTGCACCTGACGATTCCATTGTGACGACTCCATTGTGGCGAACCTGTTGTTTCAGTTGTGGCTTCTAGAGGAAGACACATGCGGTCCCATTCACAGCTGCCTCTAGTTACACCTGAAGTTGATCCAGAGAAAATTATCAGAAAAACAAAGGCCCTCAGAGAAGGAGCTTCGGCTACTGAACCAGGTATCTTTTATAATTCTCGTTCTCCTCTGTTAGAAACTTCGTTGTCTACTTCCCAGTTTCCTAGCATACCTTTTATTGAAGTTTCCCATTTCCTGAACTTTGGGAGTGTTCCTGCTGAGTTCCCTTCCCTTGGTCTTACATCAGAGGGAGAAACTCTTGTCACTCCTATCTCCCTTGACGTCGCAGCTTGGTCTAGACCAAGGAACTTGGGAGATTTTCCTACCCCAGGCTTTAAAACCCCTCCTCTTATTACTGTTCCTGCTACTGCAGAGAGAGAAGCATATGCTAACTCAGGCCCCATAGCCTTCTCTCTGAATCCTCCATTGTTTCCCTCTCCACCTGGAAGCTCAGTTCCACTATCCCCTGTTCGAACTCCTTCTCCTCCTAGTTCTCCTCCACCTAATATTCCTATGGCAAGAGAAAATCCCCCCATGACCAGGATGGAAGCTATAATAACTTCCAGGTATGCTCCCCTTGTATTTCCTCAGCCACTCAATGCCCTTCCAGCAGATGGCTACCTCAAGCAGTTGCCCAAGTTTACAGGCGAAGGAGATATAACTGCAGAAGAACACCTTGAAGCCTTTTACAGTTTCACAGATCATCATGTCATCATGCATGCAAATATATGGATGAGGATTTTTGTTCATAGCCTTGAAGGTGAGGCTAGAAAGTGGTTTATGGCCCTGCCTCCTGGATACATCGATGGGATCGAGGCTTTGGATAACGCCTTCTTGAGTCAGTGGGGAGATAAGAAAGACTTCATGTATTACATGACATAGTTCGGGTCTTTGAAGAGAAAGGAAGGAGAGTCTGTCTCTGACTTCTCCAAGAGGTTCAACAAGATGTACCATAAGATCCCTGCTGAGATAAATCCCTCAGAAGCTTCAACCAAAATTGCTTATGCTAGTGATTTTGACCCAGATTTATGCCTTTTGTTGAGGCAAAGACGAGCCACTTCCCTGGCTCACATGCAAGACTCGACTGTGGAAGTTGAGTCGAATATATTGGTTGTTGACCGATTCAGGAATAAGACCGACAGAGACATACTCAGGAGAATATCTGAAGCCTCCACATCTGATTCCTCTGCTCTCCCCCCTCAGATGGATGAAGTAACTAAGGTACTGAAATCACTTTCTACTAAGATGGAAAGGTGGGAATTAGAAGGGAAGCCCATATATAGAAATTCCCAAAATACTGATAGCAGAGGCTTAAGGAGACCGAATAACAATGTTCCTCAGATGATGCCAAGGGAACAGAGGAACAGAGATAGAGATGATCAGAGAATTCAAACTCCTCTCCAAAATAACCTTGTTGCTCATGAGGAAGGAGAGGAGATAGACGAGCTTGGTCCTGAAATTCACTATATTGAAGACACCTCCCCTTTTCCACATTTGACTCAATATACATATGAAGAATCCCTCATGAACAGTCAAATAAATGAACTGAGTAAGGGGGGGAAGGCAAAGGATAGCATTCCTAACCGATACAGCCTTAGGTCAAAGAAGAACGACGGTAAGTCTGATATCCTTGATCAACCTCTCATAGCAAAAAGGCCTACTAAGCCTGTAGCACTCACTACCAAGGAAAAGAAAACTTAGAATATTTCACCAACAGCCAAAGACCTTGTCCTTGAGGTAAGGTAAATTCCTAAGCCTCCTTCCTCCTTTAATTGTGAGCACGAAATTCAAAAAATTAGAATTCATGTACCCCTCTTGGAACTAGTTAAAAATGAAGATTTCAAAAGGTCCCTCTCTAAACTGTTACAGTCCGAGCCACCTCAGCTTACCACAGACTCAGTAAATCTCCAAGATGAAAAGCCAGCAGTCATCCTGGGTCCCATGGTAGAAGACAAAGATGATTCATTCCCTCCCTTCTACACATCCCTGAACATACATGATAAGGTGTTGCATAACTGCCTGATGGATTCAGGGGCTTCCCATAACCTCATGCCCAAAACAGTCATGGAAGAATTGGGACTGAAAGTAACCAAGGCCTATCATGATTTGTACTCTTTTGATTCAAGGAGGGTGCAATGTCTTGGAGTCATCAAAGAACTGGTGGTGTCCTTATTTCAGCTGCCCATGAAGAGTGTGGTCATGGACATTGTAGTAGTTGTTGTTCCCCCCAAGTTTGGCATGTTGTTGTCAAGATCCTGGATTAAAAATCTTGGAGGAACATTACAGATGGACCTCACATATGCCACCATTCCAGTCTTTGGAGGGGAATACAGAAGATTCTATAGAGAAGCTCAGTTGGCCTACATTGTTAGTTATGAAGCAGACCCCACTAACCATCCTATCTATGCACTTGACACAGATTTGGGGTCTAGTTTGTTACATCTCACTGATGCTCATGAAGTCCCTCTTGAAATCAGAAAGCAACCCTTGTCTGATCAGGAAATACCTCCTCCAACTACCTCTGTGTGGAAGATGTTCTTCGATGGAGCCTCTTCTAGTGAAGGTGTCGGTGCAGGAGTGGTTTTTGTATCGCCTTGTCAGGAAACCATATCCCTGTCATACAAGCTAGAGTTTGAAACCACCAATAATGTGGTAGAATATGAAGCTCTTGTTTTAGGTTTAAGGGCTGCAAAAGAGATAGGAATTCAAGAGGTAGCAGTGTTCGAAGATGCTGAGTTGATAGTCCAACAGGTCAGAAATGCCTATCGGACTAAACATCCTCGACTCATAAATTACAAAAATGAGGTGTGGGACCTAATTGATCATTTCTTCTCAGCTTTCAACATTTATTTTATTCCAAGAGAAGAAAATACTTTGGCTGATTCCCTAGCTGTCTCAGCTAGCCAGTTTAGGATACCTCTGCCACCTAGAATCAAATATGATGTTGAGATAAGATATAGGCCATCTGTGCCAGACAATATCGGGCATTGGAAGGTGTTTGAGGATGATCTTGAAATTAGAAAATTTCTTGAGTATGTTGATGAGTTCTTTGCATTGCACATTGATCAGGATCCTGATCTTGAAGGTAACCCTCACCCTGAGGTATTTTTAAGTAAAATTGCTAATCACCATATTGTTCAGTTGCCTAGCAATCACATTCCAAAGGGACTAGTACATCTAGAAAGATTGTTCGATGGGAACGATGTGGCAGTGAAGGGTGAGGTTTCAAATGGGGATGCTGATGTAACTAAATGCAATATTGGCACAGAGGAGGATCCTAAGTTCGTCAAGTTGTCAAACAACCTGTCAAGGGAGCAGAGAGCTGAGTATGCTGAGTTATTAAAAGAATTTGCTAGTGTGTTCGCCTGGACCTATGAAGACCTCAAGACATATGACACAACTGTCATTGAACATAAGATCCCACTAAAAGAAGAGGCTAAGCCATTCAGGAAGAAGCTAAGAGAGATTAATCTGATGTTGTTTCATGTCATGGAGAAAGAAATAAAGAAGTTGTTGGATGCTCAAATCATAGTCCCTTTGAGATATTCTGAGTGGGTGGCTAATCTGGTGCCAGTAAGAAAGAAGAGTGGAGAAATCAGACTTTGTGTTGATTTCAGGAACCTGAACAGAAGCTCCAGAAAGGACAATTACCCCTTACCTAAGATGGAACACATATTGCAGAGGGTAACTGGTGCATCCAGGATATCCATGATTGATGGTTTTTTTGGCTACAATCAGATATCACTCTTGCCTGAGGATAGAGAAAAAACAACCTTCACCACTCCTTGGGGCACATTCATGTATGCCAAAATGCCTTTTGGATTAATGAATGCAGGAGCAACATTTCAGCGAGCCATGGACATAGATTTCATTGGGGAGAAAGATCAGTTTGTGGTGATCTATCTGGATGACATCACTGTCTTCTCTAGATCTGATAAAGAGCACTATTGTCACTTGAGGAAGGTTTTCTTGAAATGCAGAAGGTTTGGCCTTTCCTTAAACCCCGAGAAATCTTTGTTTTCTATGGAGGAGGGGAAGCTGTTAGGCCATATAGTATCAGCAGAGAGAGTGAGAATTGATCCCAACAAGGTGGAGGCAATTCAGACCCTGTCACTTCCCAGATCCAAGAAAGAGGTCCAGTCTTTCCTGGGCAAAATTAATTTTCTGAGAAGGTTCGTTTCAAACTTTGCTGAATTAGTAAAGCATATCACCGCCATGCTCAGGAAGGAAAATGAAGTAAAATGGATTGTTGAGCCCAAAGAATCTTTTAACCAAATCAAACAAGCATTAACCGAGGCACCTGTGTTGATCAGTCTTGATTACTCCAAGGACTTTCTGATTTTCTCCTTTGCTTTATTTGATACAGTAGAAGCCATCTTATTACAAAAGAATGCTAAAGGGTTGGAGTAGCCCATTTCATTTTTCAGTAGGGCATTAAGAGATGCAGAGGTCAAATATGACATCATGGAGAAGCAAGCCTATGCCTTGGTCAAGGCCCTTAAAGCATTCAGAGCCTATGTTCTACATTCAAAAATCATTGCATATGTTCCTTCAGCTTCTGTGAAGGACATTCTCATTTAGCCTGACATAGACGGGAAAAGAAGCAAGTGGATTGCCAAGATCCTTGAGTTTGACCTAGGGATTAAGCCCACCAAGTTGGTTAAAGGGCAGGGCTTAGCCAAGTTGCTAGCTGAATCAAATTGCAAAGCCTTGGGGGTTAACTTCATTGATGGTTGCTCAGGAAATCTACAGGCTGAATTGTCTGATGGCAATCCTCAAGACAGTCCTCCACTAGCAGAGTGCACCTGGTATAGAGATATCATATATTTTCTGCTAGAATTAAATCCCCCTGATGAAATGGGGAAGAGTAAGGCAAGAGCTTTAAAGCTCAAAGCAGACAAATATTGCCTTATTGACCAGGTTTTATATTGGACAGACCCTCTGGGAGTGCTTCTGAGATGTCTGAACCCACATGAGGCCCAAAGAGTTATGTTTGATTTCCCTAATAGCCTCTGTGGGGGACACCATTTTTGGAAGACCACAATCCACAAAATTCTCAAGGCTGGGTACTACTGGCCCACCTTATTCACTGATGTCTGCAGAGAGGTCAGAGCCTGCATCAAATGCCAAAGATTCTCAGGAAAGAAACCGCTCAAATCTTTGCCACTAAAGCTTGTGGTAGCTTCAACACCCTTTCAACAATGGCGGTAAGACTTCATTGGAGAAATTCATCCTCCCTCAAGAGGCCAACACAGATGGATCCTGACTGCAACTGACTATTTTACCAAGTGGATAGAAGCTATCCCCACCAGGAGTGCTTCACACAAAGTGATCATCAACTTCCTGGAGGATATCATAGCAAGGTTTGGATGCCCCAGCAGAATTGTCATTGATAATGCCACATCTTTCAGGTTTGAGCCTCTGGTGTGGTTTTGTGAGCAGTTTGAGATTTCACTAATTCATTCCACTCCCTATTATCCTCAAGGCAACATAATAGTAGAGTCTTCCAATAAAAGTATGATCAAGCTCATTAAAAGATTATTGGAAGAAAATAAGAAGGCCTGGGATTCAAAACTCAAGTTCCCGATTGAGTGACAACCAAGAGATCCCTGGGCACCTCCCCTTTTCAGCTTGTTTATGGGGTAGAAGCTGTATTTCCCACTCAGCTGACTCTACCTGTAGCTAAATTCTTTCAAGATTATGAAGTAGAGCCAGATCATATGGTTAGAAGAATTCATCAACTGGTGGAAGTGAAGCAGACCAGAGAGCAGGTAATGGATAGAGCTCACAGTCATCAGTAGAAGATCAAGTAGGCCTTTGACAAGAAGGTCAGAAAAGAGGAATTCAAGCTAGGAGATCTGGTGTTTAAGTGGGATGCACCCAGGCAGGATAGAGGCAAACACAACAAGTTTGGAGCCCTCTGGGTTGGGCCTTTCAAAATCTCTGAAGTGTTTTTGAATAACACCTACAGGCTGCAGGATTTGGAGGGCGAAGAAGTTTTTAATGGCCCTTTGAATGGGCATTTTCTAAAGAAATGTTTCTTTTGAGCCACACATGGCTCCTCTATGTTTGTAAATATTGTTTTTCTGTTATATTTCATTTTTAATAATAGCTCCATAGCCCAACAACAAGGCATTGAATCTGCAAAATAGTTCTTGGCATCTCATAGGGAGCAAGCCATCCCCCATGGAGCCTAATGTTAGCACATAATCTTGTATGAGGGGTGTTTTCCTATGAAGTGTTCTCTTTGGCACAAAAGTGGCAAAGAATAGGTAAAAAACCCACTTATCCTAAGTTGGGGACGCATAAGCGCTTTGGGCGGTCAGAATATGCGCGCCTAGATCTTCAATCCTAATTCAATTCTAGACCCCCCTCGTCATTCTACCTTTAATGAGTGGGCAAGGGTCCGATATGACATTTTTCCAGTGCGTGAATATGGAGGGTCAGGCGATTCGCGCCCAGATCTACGGTTGAGGTCCCATTCCGGACCCCCCCCCGGGTCGTTCTACCTTTAATGATTGGGGGGGGGGGTCTGATATGGGCGGTTTTCCAGTGTGGGCCCCTTTGCTATCGTGGCGCCTCCCCCTTGCATCACCCCCCCTCCTCTTGCCACATGTGTTCCACTAGGCTTCCTGTCCACCAGTCACATCACTTGCTTCCCCCTTGTCTTGTTATGCTACACTTGCCTTCCACTCACCCTCGTGACATATCATTTTTTGTTTCTCTCCCTCTTGTCTTCTCACACCTATCCCTCTCCCTACCACATCATCCCGTTATAAGAGACATGTTCTCCCTCGACAAATCACATCCCACCATCGTATCTTCGTGGCCCCCACAAAATATGCCACATCCGTCCACTGGCCTCTCCTCATCTCACTTCCACACCTAGTATGCCAAATCACCCATGCCTGGTCACCGCTCATCCGTCGCTTCCCGTTAGGTGCCCCAGTCTTCACGTCTGCCTCCACGTCTTACCATGAAGCTGTTTCGCAAATTGAGGTGGCAGCATGAGAAGACCTCCATGTCCCAAAGGTGCAGAGTTGATCGAGGCCGTTTTCGATCCCAAAGAAGCAGTTATTGAAGCGGTTGGTGGTGGGTGGACATCGTTTCCACCATAAATGGAAAGTCCAGGAGAGGACTGTCATCTTGTCAACTCCTTGCAGGCCCGTTCTAGAACACGGTGGCATTTGACCTAAGTGCACAATGGTCCAGAGATTGCATGCACAGTTTGCCAGTAAACATGCAGACGTAATGCCTTCAATGCAATAACTCAAGGCTGGTGTTGGGTTTGGCTCCAAGTATATGAAAGCTTTTTTTTTTCCATTTTTGGATCCATCGTTGGTAGAGCTAAGCTCCTTGTTGTATAGTTTTAATGAGCACTGGTTTTCCCTGGTTATGTATCTATATGTGAAATTTCTTGTCTAACGATAGTCAACTTCTTATTCCATCTGGTTTCCATCTAATGCTGAAAGAGTTTATGATTGACTAAGTCACATGAAGCATTGTGACAGTGTTATATAAATGTTTATTGTAACGCTGTCATGATTTCTTTCAATGTTCTTGTGTTTAAATTCTTCCTCTTTGGGTTGTTGAAAGCTTGATGCTCACAACAAACCTTTGCACTTTCTCACAGATGTCTTCCTTCCGCTCACCTTTACTGCAACCTACCGACTGAAGTTAGATTAAGACCTCACATGTCCATGCATAGACTCACTCCAAAATTCTAAGTTAAAACGATATTGTATTGAGTTTACTCCTAGTCGATCACCCTTTTATAAATCAATTGTGACATAAAATTGATGGGCATCAGGCTCTGCTCCTGCCGCAATCCAGGAGTGACTTCTGACGCTAACATCAGGCTGACATGGTAGTATGACAGGATGATGTGGCAGTATAGAAGGCTGATGTGGCACTATACAAATGATGACATGGCACTATACGAATGATGACGTGGCATCTGACTGGGCAGGCTAACATGGCATGCTGACGTGGCTCAGGACAATGACGAGGTGACACATGGCGCAATGAGGAGGCACCACATGGCACCTTCTGGAAGGTCAAAGTGGTTTGGCGGTTTCTACCAAATCTGGCGGTTACCACCAAATATGGTGGGAATCCTCCAAATCTGGTGAGATCCCGCTAAGTTTGGCTAACTGTCGCTAAATTTTGTGGAGTCTAGCTTATTTAGCCAGGGACGGAAATCGAGACAAGGGAGTTTTTTGGCACACAGTTCAAGACTGTACGGACTGTATGGATCTGACAGAGCGCAACATTGGGATTTGTGCCAAGGGGAGGTCCCGAGGGCCTGTTCAGAAGTAGGTCGACTTTATACTCAAAAGTTGCAAAATTTCAAGGGGAGTCCTAATATGGCTTCTATTTTTGCATCCAAGTAGCTGAACAAAAAAGTTCCTCCAGAGCCCAAGATGTTGAGCCAAGCATAGCTGAGTTCATACTCAAAAGTCTCAGAATTAACTGTTGCAGTCATTAGTGATGTCTATTTCTGTCCAGAAGTTGAAGATCTGAAAGGTGGTTTCAGGAGCTGTTATGTAATCCTTTCTTTGTATTGTTTTTAAGAATTAAGGATTAATAAGAAGCCTCCCATTGAGACAAAGGCCCAGAGACATAGGCAACTTTGCTAAACTCCATTAACAATATTGGTGTTATGGTTTTTTGTTCTTAGTGCTTAATTTTTGTTCTACATTCTTTATGATGGATGCAATAATCTTCCATTAAAACTTCTTCTTCTCTTCAATTTCTGAATGGTAAATCAACTCATGCATAAACTTAACCATAGTATTTAAAGGATCATTTTCGAATCACCGAGTTTTGCACAAAGTGTGCATGGTGGTTGGACTTGGGGAGTGGCCCCATTTTTCTTCTTCTTTCCCCCATTGTTAGCAT
Source organism: Picea engelmannii (assembly GCA_009831015.1). Taxonomy (NCBI): domain Eukaryota; kingdom Viridiplantae; phylum Streptophyta; class Pinopsida; order Pinales; family Pinaceae; genus Picea; species Picea engelmannii. Next base: position 882,938 of record ML783604.1, on the reverse strand, counting down.
CTTTTCCCCCAACTGTGTGACCGGTTGGAGGAGTTGGTGTTTAAACCACGACTTGCATGGGAAAATCCTCTGACTGAGGTGGTAGGGATGTGACTTGTACCATAAACATTGGGTCAAGATACCAAACAAGTATGATGATCACCGTATTAGGAAAGGTGAGGGTAGCTACGACTTGATAGGTAGATACTCCATGTGGTGGATAAAATAAAGGTATTTGAGTTATGGCCCGAGGGATCATTTTCCAAATTGGTATTTGGATAGTCATAAGGGGATGCTCTGGAGAATACTGCAATGTAGTCATCTCGGGGTTATGTTGTGGTGTGAGTTACTCCGAGGAGGGTTTGTCACTTGATTCAACACCATCCGAGGATACTACACAAACTTGGGCGGAGTCTGTGAGAGGGATGAGAGGTGGGTTTCCTTGGTAAGACGTTGACAGTGATGGATCCCTAAAGATTCTTGGTCCGATGTCTATGGTTGGAAAGATATCTAAACTAGCCTTTGAGCGGTAGGATATTATCTATGTTACTAGAATGATTGGGTTCATAATATGTTAGTTGATCAATAGAGTCGATTTTCCCATTGCGAGGGAATAACATGGTGTGAAATACATATGAAGCTAAAAATTTCATGGCATACATGTAATTGTGACCGAACAAGATGTTGTAATCTAATGGGGTATCGATGACTTTGATATCGATCATAATCGTCTTGCCCCCAGCTCGATAGGAAAATTTTGGTAGAGGCCTTCCGATTGTGATGGATGTGTTGATATTATGGTAGCTATGGGAGGTATTAACCTCCATATGTAACCTTTGGCTAGAATAGAATATTCTAGAAGAAAGAGAAACCCTAAACATATGTGTAAAAACCCTAGAAGACAAGTCGGCTCAGTAAAATAAATTATATTAAAGTATTACCCTCTAGAAAGAGAAGTCTGCCTAGACAAGTGACAAGGATCACTATAAATAGAGGGCGCTTGAGCTCATTTGTACACACTCACCTCATCACTCTCTCAAGTATAGCGCAAGTATAGCGCAAGTTTGGAGATGTAGCTGCAAGAATGGAAGGTGGATTTTTTGGGGTGATTCTTGGTCTCTCTCTTTGGTGCTATCTAGCCTAAGATATGCACCTTACCTTCTAGTATCTCTTGGTGGTATTCTTGGTGACATTCTTAGTGGTATTATGATATTCTTTGTGGTATTATTAGTAAGTGCAACTGCAACTGCTACAGTTAAGTATTGTTCTTGGTCTATGGTTTTGGGAATTTTTGTCTGGTGCGCTATCTTTGGAGAAAGATTCACTTTCTTGGTTATTTGTTGGTTCTAGTGCTACTTCCAGAATCATTCTATCTAGCAAAGGTTATGGTGCTTGGGGGTGGCTGCATGCCTATGGTTGGGTGATAATATCGTGATATTGTCTATGGTTAAATGAGCACATCAAATATTTTAATAGGTTATGGGTCCACACTACCTTCAAAATAGTCCAACCACTGGAAGGTAGAGTGGGGGTTCTTTGTCAAGCTCGTTGTAGCACCAGTTGTAGCTGCAACTAAGGTTTTTGATTTTGTAGCTGCAACAAACCCTAATCTAATTCTTTGGGCACCTTAAGTGAAGCATTGGACCTAATTTATGGATATTCTAGTGTGCCCTAGTCTAGCACACCCTCTAGTGCCCTCAACCAACAAAAATGTCAAGTTTGAGTTCTTGGTCAAAGTCAAAGGTTGACTTTTGGTAAAAATTGGTTTTGTGGTCAAAGTTGAAATTTTAGGGTTTCTAGCTTGTTCTAATCATTGAACCTTTTTTATTCAGTTTCTAACCTCTTCTTTTCAAGATGGTGTCTAGTTTCAGATTAGAAGACAAGTTTAACGATGCTACAAATTTCAAAGGTATGCACTTGTATATGCTTTTCAAGTTATATCATCTAGCAAAGCATGAGTATGTTTGCAAGGTATGTACAAGAGACCTTGTCCAAGGAATGATATTGGATTCAATACATTTAGAGGAACAAGTGCACCCTTCCTAGTAGTTGAGGCTCCATATTCCAGGTTTGATTGATCAAATTGTTAAGTTTCAATTTGCACATATCAAGTTTGATAGTTGCTACAGTGCAAGTAAACACTATATTTATGACAACAATATTTGAAAGATTATATTACTGCTAGGTATACTTGGTTACATGTAAGTACTATTGATATAGATTCTTATTGCACTTGTTTGCAAATGAACTAACATCTCCTCTAGGAGGCATTTCTTGTTTTTCTCCCGGGAAGATCACCTTGGTAATTCTATAATGATTACCATCCTTGTTACCATAGATGTGTTCTTATGAAAATGCTATTGGAAATAATTTTTCTCTTGTTGTTCTTGTTCCAGGCAGGCCACATGTGATAGCTCTAAGAAGGAGCTATAGTGACAATTGTAAACATGGAGCATATGACTCCATCAAGTGGTGAGGCAGGTGATCTCACCAAGTACCAATTCTAAAGGAACTGTGTAAAGCACAAGAAGTTTTGGACATCATTCACTCAGAAGTGTGTGGACCAATGTCAACCTCTTTACTAAGCAGGAGAGTACACCTTAGATGATTTCAAGACATTCTATAGAGAGGTCAGGATTAGGAGGGAGCTCACTACTCCCTACAATCCTCAACAGAATGGTGTAGTAGAAATAAAGAACTAATCCTTTGAATAATCTAGTAAGGCAATGATGAATGACCAGAATATATCCATGTTTTTATGGGGAGAAGCAACTATGACAGTCATATATGTTCAAAATAGGAGTCCTCATTGTATATTGAAGAGCATGACTCCAGAAGAAGCCTTCTATGGAAAGAAGCCAAGTGTTGAACACTTGAGGATCTTTGGTTATCCTGTCTATATTAATATTCCCAAGGAAAAAAGAAAGAAGTTGGAACCTTTAGGAAAGAATGGCATATTCGTTGGACATAGCGAGACATCAAAATATTACAGAATCTATGTCTCGGGTCAACAAAAGGTTGAAATCAAAAGGGATGTGACTTTTGATGAGAAGATTGCCTTCGGAAAATGTATAGAAGACTCCATGGACTCCAACGATGAAGAGGAACATGGATATCCCAAGGAAGAAAGTACATGTTCTCCAGAACATCCCAATGAAGATCCAGAACAACCACTTGAATCTATGGAACCAATTATTGTACCTGAGACTAGAAAGAAGTAGAAAGACGTAAAGCTCCTAGTGGCACCTTCAGGGAGAGAAAGAGGCCCAAAAAGGTTCTCTAGTTATGCAACACTCGTGACAAATATTGTCAATGCATAACCTTCCACCCTTGAAGAAGCAGTCAAGAAGAAAGAATGGAAGGAAGCTACGATGGAAGAATATCAATCCATTATGAAAAATGATGTATGGAAAATTGTGCCTAGACCTGAAGGAAAGTCTATAGTAACTTCAAAACGAGTTTACAAGATAAAACATGTAGTAGATGGGAGTATCAATAAATACAAGGTAATATTCATGGCTAGAGGGTTCTCCCATGATCCAGATTATTTTCGGCACGAAATGAGAGTGGAAATAAAATAAAGAAATGCATAAAGATATCACGGATATCCAATAATATAACAAAAATATATCAGAGATGAAACCATAAACATAGAGATACAGTGATACACGATTTCTATTAATGAAAGAAATGTACAGAGACTATAAAAATACAAAGTGAAAGACTCGCTAGAATGGTGGCAGCTTATCTCTGAGAAGAGATGTGGCGGCTACTCGCATTCACAAGAAGATGATTACAATGAGGCTCTGAAGGCCTTTTTACAATAAACAGGAATGCCAAAAACCCTAGACATCCAAAAAAATAACCCTAGGAGATGAAGCAACAAAAGTCATGTGGGCCCTGTTTGGGTAAGTTAGTACATCAATTTCTCGGGGTCGTAACTTTTGCATACGATTTTCGTTTTAGAACCATGATAGCCCGTTGGAAAGGTATCGTCGAGGAGATTCATTTTGGGGTCTCAATCATGCCTTTGGCTATCATTAAGAAGCTTGATCTTGATTTGGCTATCATTGATAAGCTTGATCTCGAAAAACATTCATTTAGGCCCTCAAAATGGCCCAGGAAGTTAAAAACTGCTAAAAATAGTAAATTACCAAAATTGCCAGAAAATTGTTTTGAGCTAGTTGGAAAAGGTGGGTGGCCACCGATATCCACCTAGATCAATCCTCTCTCCTTAGGAAGCAATGGTCTCCATTGCGTTGAGTGCCTGGGGGAGAGGGAAAAGAGTTTGTTGAATCTGCATCTTGATGAGTTGCTTGCCTTGTTGGAGAAGTTGCGCTGCTTAGCTTGTTGAAGGTTGTCACGAACATGGGGCTAGAAGGGTTGGACCTTTTTAGCCAGACTGGCTACATGAGATGCTTGTGTGTAGAAGGAATATTTGAGCATTGCTGCAACCTTGTCGACCTGCTTCTGTTGGATAGAAGGTGCTTGGGGCGAGGTTGTAGTGGTTGCAATGTCCTTCTATTCCCTTTTTGAACATATTGTGAAGAAGCTGAATTTTGCAATATGGGATACTACCTTGCGGCACTGTTTAGGTGGAACAATAGTTGGAACTACCTCTTGTATTCTGTAGAGATGAACCCCCAAAGTAACAATGACACTACGGGGTCGAGACTCATAAACAACATGATGTCTCCACATATATGGTTGGCCCAAGAGGACATCATAGACATCCAGTGGGGCAACATCACATAATACCTCATCCTTGAAGGGTTGGATGCCGTATGATAATCAACACTGTTGGCTGACACAGAGATCTCATCCTTAGCGAAGCCACCCGATGTTGTATGGCTACGGGTGTGGTGTTGTCGACAATCCCAACTGTTTGGCAACCTCTGCTGAGATGAGGTTCTTCTGGCTTCTGCTATCAACAATAAAATGCAGCGGGGTCCCCTTCACCCACATTTGTGAATGAAAAAGGCACTCCCCCTCTTTAGGATCTTTTGGTTCTTCTGGTTGAATTGTTGTGGTCACGACAATAGTAGTGGGGTCTGCGTCAATGATATGTCCTTTACCAATATTTTCAGAATCAATTTTTGAATCAGGGTTAAGCTCCTTGTATTTGATCTCAACCACCAATGATTGTTTTGAGCGACATTCATCGGTGTTGTGCCAGGGGCTTTTGTGGAAATCGCACCATTTTTCGGTGTCCTTCTTTGTTTTCCCGTGACCCTTCTTTTCCTGTGGCTTGCACTAGTTTTCGGGAGACTGTTTTTTAGGGCCGTCTTTGCTATACTTTGGTTGTTGCGGATTTGTAGACCCGAAGTCTCGTTTGTTTTGATGCTTAAATTTCTGCTTGATTTTAACAGCATATCGATAAGCATCACCGAGTGATGAGATGTCCAGAAAATCCATTTCAGTTTGGATGTATCTGTGTAGAGCCCCACGGTATTTCAGAAGCAAATGTCGTTCGAAGTCTTTGGTACCCATCTTGGCGCGCAAGGTATGGAAGGTATTGGTGAACTCCAGAACTGCTTGGCCCCTCTCTTGCCGCAGTGTGGTTCATCTCATGTACTGGTCCTCATAGTTGCCAATAGGGTAATACTGTTCCTTTACCGCATCCACAAAAAAATCCCAAGTGGGCTCGGCCCCATATATTCCAGACTCCTCTATGGAACTCTACTCCCAGTAAGTTTCCCACCAATGTTTGACATGGGGGAGAGATTTAAGGAGTGTGAAGGTGATCTTTTCTTTGTCGAAAAAATTGTGAACAGAGAAATAACCTTCTAGTAGGTTTAACCATTTGTCTAGGGCTTCTACATCTATCTGTCCTTCAAATACAAGAATATCAAAATTAACTTGTACCTTGAAAGGAGAGGTGCCTCCAAAGTGGTCGTTTGATGAATATGAGCTTGTTTCTATCGACAGGTGTTGAAGGATGTGGGAAAAATTATCCATCATTTCATCTCTCTGTCGCGTGAGAGCTTGCTCAAGCAACAAACTGATAGGATCGTCTACTCTGTCATTTTTATTTTCTTCCGCCATTGAGGGTTTCTTGGGTGTGCGAGAGTGATTGTCCTCGAGAGAGACAAGCTCAAGACCCAACTTGCTATACTCAGACCTTGTCGGGGACATGCACTGAAAAATGATCAAGAGCAGCCTGCTCTGATACCATTGATCCAAATTATTTTCAACACAAAATCAGAGCAGAGATATAATAAAGAAATGTACAAACATATCACGAATATCCAATAATATAACATAAATATATCAGAGATGAAACCATAAACACAAAGATATAGTAATACACAATTTCTATTAATGAAATAAATGTACATAGACTGTAAAAATACAGAGTGAAAGACTCGCTAGAATGGTGGCAACTTATCTGTGAGAAGAGATGTGACGGCTACTCGCATTCACAAGAAGATGGTTACAATGAGGCTCTGAAGGCCTTTTTTACAATAAACAGGAATGCCAAAAACCCTAGATATTCGAAAACCTAACCCTAGGAGATGAAGCACCAAAAGTCATGTGGGCCCCGTTTGGGTAAGTTAGTACATCAAATTCCCGAGGTCGTAACTTTTGCATACGATCTTTGTTTTAGGCGCATGATAGCCCGTTGGAAAGGTATCATCGAGGAGATTCATTTTGGGGCCTCAATAATTCCTTCAGATATCATTGAGAATCTTGATCCCGAAAAATCTTCATTTAGGCCCTCAAAATGGTCGAGGAAGTTAAAAACTGCTAAAAATAGTAAATTACCAAAATTGTCAGAAAATTGTTTTGAGCCAGTTGGAAAAGGTGGGTGGCCACTGATATCCACCTGGATCATCCCAACAAGAGGGAGAAGACCATGATGAGACATTTTCCCCAGTTTCCAGATACACCTTTATCAGAGCCATCATATCTCTTGCAACTTCCATGGGTTGGAGCTTACATTAGATGGATGTAAAGACCGCTTTGTTGAATAGAGTAATTGAGGAAGAAGTATACATAGAGAAACATGAAGGTTTTGAGGAACAACCGAGAGAAACCCATGTATGCCGATTAAATAAATCCTTGTATGGACTTAAGCAAGCTCCAAGAGCTTGGTATGCACGAATTGATAGTTAATTGATGAGAATTGGATTTTCCAAGAGCTATGTTGATCCAAACCTTTATTACAAGGTTGTGAATGATGCACATGTGATCCTACTACTATGTGTTGATGATTTGTTTCTAACAGGTGCAAAGCCTCTCATTATTCAGTGGATGAGGGAGCTAGCCTCTGAATTCAATATGAAGGATCTTAGTCTCATACATTATTATTTGAGACTAGAAGTATGGAAGAAGCATGGTGAAATATTCCTAGGGAAAGGGAAGTATGTTGTAAAGATCCTTCAGAAGTTTGGGATGATGGATTGTAAATCCATGGCAACTCCCATGGTGACAAATATGAGGAAGTTGAGAGACTTTGATTCTGAACCAATAGATTCTTCCTTGTAGCGGTAGTTGATTGGCTCATTGATGTATTTGGTTAACACCCAACTAGGCATTTGCTTTGTTGTGAACACATTGAGCCAGTTCCAGGTGGAACCTAGACATGAGAATTGAATATATGCAAAGCACATTTTGAGATATCTTCGTGGGATGCTAAATTATAGTTTGAGATATGCCTCAAACAATGATGTACAACTGCATGGATTTACTGATTCATATTGGGCGGGGAGTGTAGATGACAAAAAGAGTACTTCTGGTATATGTTTCAGTTTGGGATCTTCTATGATATCATGGGCTAGAAGGAAACAAAAGTCCATTGCACTCAACACTGTATAAGAAGAGTATATTATAGCTTGTGATGCTTGTACGAAAGAAGTATGACTTCGTAAGCTGGTTTCTGTACTATTTGATCAAGTGCTAGATTCAAATGTGATATATTGTGATAATCAGAGTTGTGTGAAGTTTTCAGAGAACCCTGTGTTCCATGATAGGTTGAAGCACATTGAGATCAAGTACTATTTCTCCATGATAAAATCTAGAAGGGAGAAGTAATTCTCTAGTACATCTCCACTGATGAGAAGACAATTGATATTTTGACGAAGCCTCTGTCCAAGATAAAGTTTGCATACTTGAGGGACAAGCTGGGACTCGTGGAGATTTCTCCCTTGGTTGAAGGGGAGGAGATGACTTCCTCGTTTGGGAGGGAGTGATGATATGTGGCATCATGGATAGTTAGTGTGTTGGTGGACATACATTCTCCCTATGGAGAATGGTCCAGGTTGACAAATTGTTGATTTGTATCGTGCTAGTGCAACTTAGATATGAAGCTTCAACATCATGCTAGTAAAAATTAGATATGATACATATGTCTTGAGACACATCATGCTAGTACAACTTAGTTATGATGCATTAGCATCATGCTAGTACAACTTAGAGATGATGCATATGCTTGAGTCACATCATGCTAGTACAAATTAGATATGATGCAGTAACATCATGCTAGCTCAACTTAGAGATGATACAGATGACTCTCATCATGCCAATACAACTTAGAGATGGTGCATTGACACCATGATAGTATGACTTAGAGATTGTAACGACCCTAGTTAAATGAATACTTAAAGATTATAAAGCAAAATTAATTAAAGAAAATAAGTGTGATTAATTAAGTAATACTCTAACTACAGATCACATTTAATGACCTGAGAAATAAATTTAAAAGATCAATGAAAAATGTTAAAAAATGGTTGCGTATGCAGAGAGGGAGCCTGATAGTCCCGAGAAGATAAAATATTAATGGAAGGAGTATGGAGGGGGACGAGGGTGGTTGTGAAGTAAATGAGTGAGTCGGCAGGGAGGAATAAGGGAGGGAAAGAGGGGGATGTGTGCACCATTCGACAGGGGGGAATGGATGCTGTGGATTGTCATTCTGGCTATCTGTAGAGATAGAGCCGAGAGCTTTACTGTGACATGGGTGCTCAGATTGAGGCACGAGACTTGCTGGTTGAGACATATTGATCAGGGAGGCACCGAGTTGCTGGAGGTTTTGGGCATGGGGGCCAGGATATCCATAGATATCCTGGAGCTAGGTCGTTTTCCTAGTTGGCAGGGTGGACAGTAGTTTTGGGTAGTTATTTTCCTGTTTGTGGCAGGGTTGATCTATGTAGCAGGGAGCAGAAAGGCAGTAGCAAGGCAAAGAGGCAACATAAATTAGCATCAAATCCAGGTACTTGTTAAGTTAGGTATTTATTTCATTCTGTCATCAATTTAGTATTATTGATAAATCTAAGTTACTGAAGTTGCTGTTATAAAAGTCAATATCATGCTATGAATTTATGTTTCAGTTTACTTTCATAAAATGTTTAGGAAACTTAATGATGTTTAGAAATATTTGGGCATTACATATGGTATCAGAGCGTCTTAGTTCAGAATCTGGGCCTGAGGGCCAAAACCCCGAGTGTTAACTCCAGCCACGCTTAAACTATAAGCAAAACATGTTCAGTTTGATTTGTTATGACTGAAACAGTAACGAAAATGCACTCAGGATAATACTCCTACATGACCCAAGCAAATGATTTCATAAATGTGTCACAAGCAACAACTTTAGACAATACCCGTTAAATGGATTATGTAGGGTTACTACAGTTTTAGTCTGAATATCCAATGAAACACCCTTTAAATTAAGTGGCAAAAAAAAAAAAAAAAANCGAAATGGCTACCATTAAAGCAGCCCAATAAGCTATTAAGCACGAAAAGAGAGTTGATAATTTAATTGTACTTGAGTAGTACTTATCGATGAAGTTTTGGGTAAGAAAGACACCTGAAATCGATGAAAATGTCGAAGGGAAGCTTCTATTGAAGGCTTGAAACTGGTAAGATTCAATGACTACACGAACCATACTAAATAAAATGCAAAAAGGCAATTGCGGGACCTTGAAAAGGCCTATTTCACCTCAAACTTACCTAAATGGGGGAAACTGCCGATGCGCAGTCGGAAAAAGGAAATTTAGCAAACTTGTACCACACATGAATAGTGCAAACCATTGGCCTATATTAAGCCTCGATGATTGTAATAATGAACTGTAGACTCATATAAATTTCAACCGTGCCAAGAGCACAATTTTAACACCACGTAATGTTTCGTGCAACTAATCGATTTTTCCCAAAAAAAAAATAAAAATGAAATGAGCTGTCTGTTACATGGGAGAACAGATCTACGCCGTCAGATCTCGGGCGGAATTGCGTCAGCCGTCAGAACTAGAAAAGTTGCGCGGGGTTTAAGCCCTAGTGTGCATAGGAGGAGTCCCGGAAGAGTCATCAGGAAACCTGAACCATCGGGGTTTTGTTAAGTCTGAGAATCGAGACCTTGTGGTTCTCAAAATCCCAAGAACGGATCCTAGCCGTCGATCTCGGCAGGACACGTGTCAGCGTCTTTGGGAGGATATCGGGATTTTATCCATCGGAGATTTCAAGGGTGTGGAACTCGTGCATGTTGAAATTGTGATCCACGATTTTTCGATAGAATCGGAGCCGTCCAAACAACGGGGACATGTGTCAGGAGATCCCGTAGAGTCGGAGATCGGGGAATTGCAAATCCCGTGCACCTGACAATGAGAATCACGATATCCCGAAATGCGATTTCCCGACGGGTGCAAGGACAGGGCAGGGACCACCCAGGGTTAGGGTGGTGGACAGGTGTCGTGTCACACCGAATGATCGCAAGTCGGAGTTCGGGAAAATGCAAGTCCCGGAACTCATAGGTGTTGGATTTGCGAACTCGTGAACTCCAATACACCGAGGGAGGACAGGTGTCAGAAACGTCAACTCTCGCGAGGTCAATGACGTGTACCATCGGGGATCGGGAGTCGGGGATCCGTGAGGACGGAGAATAACGACAACGCAAGTGACGATTTCCCGACGGGAAAATTCCCGATAAAAGATAGGAACCCCGAGAATTGATCTAAACCGTCCATCATTTCGAACGCGTGTCAGAACCCTGGAGAGAGTCGGAAATCGGGGTATTTGGGCACACAAAAATCATGTCATGCGGAATCGCGATATGTGATTTCCCGACAAGATATGAGCCATTCATTTCGAGGACACGTGGAAATGATCGGAGCCATCGGGAAAGGTCCCGATGGGAGGTTGTCCATCGGGCCATCGCGAATCGGGAAATCGCGAATCCCGTGGACAAGGTATCTATGCGTAATGAAATCGCGAAATGCGATTTCCCGATGGGTCAAGGGATAACGGGGCCCACAGAGGGGTGAACAGTGGACACGTGGACGGTTATGCGATGTAATTGAGTTAACACTTAAACCATCGTCAAAAGGGAATTAATTAATTAAAGATTTAATCAAGGTTTAATCACATCGCGAATCGGGAAATCGGGGATTCCGTGGACGAGCGGTTCATGACAGTAAGAATCACGAAACCCTGAATCCCGATAAGGATAAGACTGCAGTCACATAGGTGTAGGTCACATAGACCTCGGTGTAGCCAAAAGGGCTAACATGCAAGGAATAGGTGTATCGGGATATCGGGAATTCCGTAAACACGTAATTCATGCAATGCGATATTGCGATACCCGAAACCCCGATAAGGGACAAGGCTGTGGCCTTGTGGTACAATGGTCATATGAACCAAGAGTTTAGCCCGAAGGGCTGACGCACAAGTAACATATCGGAGAATCGGTAATCGGGAGTTTGTGAGGACAGAGGTTCGTGACAGCGGAAGTCGTGAAATCCCGAATCCCGACAGGAATCAGGACTACGGTCACATAGGACAGGGTCACATAGACCAAAGCATGACCAAAGGAGGGCTAAATCCAGAAGGTAGCGCGTTGGCATATCAAAGATCAAGAATCTGTGAGGGCAGGAGACTCTCGGCATCGAGCATAAGGAAACCCCAAAACCCGAAATTTAAGTGGGAATTTTTACAGTTAGGAGCCAAAGGCCATGAGCAATACAGAAGACAAGGTAGATGCATCTAACTACATGCATATGCACAGACGAATGAAATTATAAATATAAATGAATTAAGTTAAAGGCAAAATACCAAAATTCGTACATAGCGGGAGTTATAGGCAAATCATTTTGTTCAAAAAGGGAAATTACCATTCATTACCCTAGCGTAAGGAAGGTTTATGCAGAATCATGACTCAATTAGCTCAACATTCTCCATGAAGGTACTGAAATGTGCACAACATGCGGACTGAATCGTACCTCTTACTATAGCTGAGGACAAGCTCCACGAAATGTACAGACAAGGGATTGGCTCCCAACAATTCAAGGGGACTGGACTCCAGGTCCTACATCTTATCAGGGGCCATATCAATATACCCTGCTCCTGCAAAACGAACTGGTAAAGTGCTCAGAACAACGGTGTGGAGGTGAGCCATAGCAAGGGTGATTATGAAAACCTCTGAGCAGAGCAGAGGCAGATTTGTGGTTGATAAAGACTGATGCGAGGAAAGTCCCAGCGGATGAGAAAGTGGGACAGAGTAAGGACGTGTGGGGAGTTCGAAGGAGCTGACAGGTGTAGGATGTTGAGGTTAGATACAAAGGAACTTGAGGAAGCCAGACGAGCACGTGGAACCCATGCGTGCCCGAACCCTTGGGAGAACGTTTAATCATTTTATATGTATAGTTTAAAGTGTTAAAATAATTAAAAATAAATTAAATAAATTAGTATAAATAATTTGTATATATATAAAAGACAAGATAATTTTACTTAAATTTAAGCTAAGTTAAATTAGTATAATAATATTCTTTTTAAAATTAGTTATTTAATTAAGTGTAAGGTTATTCTACCTTAAAGATATTTAATGATGTTAAGACTTAGACTGGTGGCGCATGCACTAGGAAGTGACGCGTAAAGCACAAGGCTAATGTAGTCACAGGGCGAGGGAACCAATAATTCTTTTTGCAAGAACGAACAAACCAAGCTTAGACGCTTAAACCTGACCCAAACTGAGCCAATTCCCCTGATGGAGTAATGTCTGTTTACAGACAAGTAAAGAAAACTTACGCCCAACCCTGTTTCTAAATTTAAGTAGCACCAATTTGAGACGTCCTTGAACTCACCCAGACAATTTTGGGGTGATGCAGGTTAAGTCATACAAGATGGTCAGGACTCAAAGGGGTCGAGGCAGGGGAGCGTCATCACGAGCACCACCGACGCCACCCACCCCATCAACACCATCAACACCACCAGCACCACCAGCACCACCACCACCATCGCCCGAACTAGCCCTCATACTGCGCTCGTTGGAAGCCATTAATGAGACTTTAAAGGGGCGCCAACCAGCAAGGGCTGAAGTGGAACCTCCACCATCTGGAACGGGTAATCCAGAAGCATCAAGGAACTCAAGGGGAGAATTTCCACCTGAAGACATCATGCGAGAATTGCAGAAGATCAAACTTCCGGAGTTTTCCGGAGGTCACGCCAGTGAACGCGTAGAAGCATGGTTGGAAGGCATGACAAGGTGTTTTGCCTTAAGGGAATATGCATCCAACTCAAAGGCCAAGATTGCAATATTTCAGTTAAGAGATAGTGCCTTGAACTGGTGGGGCAACTTAGAAAGACAACTACACCTTACCCCAAACACAGTATCTTGGGAACTTTTCGAGGAGAGGTTTCGAAGGAAATATCTACCAGCACACTACGAGGAACAACAGGTAGGGGCATTTCATGCCTTAGTACAAGGAAATAGAATTGTAGAAGAATATGAGATCAAATTTATGGAACTGGTCAAATATGTGTCATATATGGATACCGACCAATGACAGGCAGATCACTTCGTCTATGGATTAAACCTTAAGATAAGAGCTATGGTGCGGATGTGGAAACTGTCATCAGTAGCAGAGGCGGTAGAAAATGCACGTTACGTGGAAGAACACTTGAACTTAACCGGGGGTACAAGATCGACATTTCCGCATCGCCCAGGATTCGTAGGAAAGACCCCAAGGACATTTCCTGGAGGAGGGGGCTCAAGGCCACCACCTTATGGTAACAAAGGCATACCAAGGACAGTAGCTGCAGGGATTTCAATGGCAGCTAGTGCAGCGTCTCGTTCATCGCCAACTGTGCAAACAGGTCCACGACCATCGCAGGGAACAACTAATAGGGGCAGGGGTTCCAGGGGGAGGAACTCATTTCAGGGACAGTCACCTAGCAGTGCACTGGTTCCATCTCATATTACCTGTTGGAGGTGCAAGGGACCCCATTACCAGCGTGACTGCCCAGAGTTACAATCAAGGTTTGTGCATAGAGAAGGAAAGGCACCTATGGGAAGATCAGGTAGCAACCACCAAATTTACGCAGCGGTTAATAACTGCCAGGCCGAACATCAATCCACAGTGATAGAGTAATCAGATACGTTAAATCATACCCATGTTAAGATTTTGTTTGATTCTGGTGCGATAGATAGTTTCATTTCACCATCTGCATTAGAAAAGAGTGGGTTGGCAGCCTACGAGCACGATGACTTTAAACAAGTCGAAATGGCTTCGGGGGACAAACAAGCTGTAGGACCTAGTGTTGATAATTGTATAGTAGACCTAGGAGTGTGCACTACCAGGTTGAAGGTATACACCACTAATCTTGGAGCATATGACCTAATCATTGGAATGGATTGGTTAGCAGCTCATCAAGCTTTGGTAGATTGTTTCGCAAAGAAGGTGCTTTGTATTGATGATGAAGGGAAACCGATAGAGATCCAGGGTGTACAGAGAAAAGTGTCATTACGTTTTATATCGACTATGAAGGTCAAGCGATGCTTGAGGCAAGGGTGTCGACTTTATGTAGTGGAAGCAGTGAATGAAAGGAAGGGACCCTCATTGGATCAGTACCCAGTACTGTCAGAATTTCAGGATGTTTTTCCGAACGAGTTACCAGGATTACCTCTGGAGAGAGAGCTTGATTTTACTATTGAACTAAAACCTGGTAAAGAACCAATATCCAAGACTCCATATCGGATGACGGCGCCGGAACTGTGTGAGTTGCAAATGCAGTTGAAAGAGTTACTAGACTTAGGGCTAGTAAGGCCCAGTGTCTCACCTTGGGGCGCACCGGTGATTTTTGTAAAGAAGAAGGATGGATCCTTACGACTGTGTATAGACTACAGAGACTTGAACCGTGCTACAGTGAAAAATAGATACCC
>ML783604.1:827184-845835 GCA_009831015.1 Picea engelmannii | reverse complement strand
AGACTCCTCACCGTCTCAGCTAAGTCTGTAGGGGTTCCTATTACTCTTCTTTCATCAGACTCCTCGTCTCTGTTGTGGGAGCCTTCTCCCACCTCTTGGTGAGTCACCATACTCTGCGTTTGTAGATTCCCGCGGTTGATTGTTCGCTTGAGTGAAAAGACAAACGTTGGATATTAGTCAAGAGTTAAATACATTTGATAACTTGTGCATAATTTAGTCAAGAGTTAAATACATTTGATAACTTGAGACCACGATTTCCTGAGACCTGCGTCTCTCTGTCCGCCGGTGTCCAGGAGCGAAGGCTGCCAAAATCCCCTCCTCTTTGCGATCACTCACTCTGCATAGAACTGCCGAGTTCCCGTCGCGTCCTCCCTCTTCAATCGTTTCAGCCGTACGCCTTATCCTCTCGCGAGGTCGCGTGTGGCACAATTTCCTTTGCGCCGGTCAGTCATGATGGCTCTTCGGATAGGCAGTCCACCTCCCCATCCCTCATCAAGCCATCAACCTTCCGGCCTGCAAGGCATTAATTTCAGGGCTAGCGAGCCGCTGTTGGTTCTCCGGGCCAGTGGACTCCAAACACGGTATATTATTCTTGGTGGAAGTTAACGCCCCTTTTTCAAGGTGCCCTCCACCACCATCGTGGTCTCTTTTCCGCACATCCCCTCTCAGCAGTTCTGCAATAAATTAAAACTGTTATTTACATTCATTGACCTCTTCCTGTAGGTCCATTTACATCACATATTCATACTTATGAGTTTTTGCCATAGTCCTTGGCCGGTTCAGTTATATTTACAATCTGGGGGAAACAGGGTGTTACAACTGGAGTATGAGTCTAGGGACATGGAGCTACTTAGATATTTTCCACATCTGAACACTAAGAAATTAAAGGTTAACAAGTTTGTGTTCAACCTCAACTTTAACATTCGTGTGAAAGTGAGAATCTTGATGCCTCAGACGTTGCATGATGTAGTTCAGAAGGCCCTCATTACTGAGGAAGAGTTGAACAATGGGGGTCAGGGAAGGACTCCTTCCAGACAGATAGGACACGTGCCACCTAGAGTGTCGCAACATCAGACACCATCTAGACAGACTTCTGGGCACCGTGATACACCAAGAAGACCTGTATTCTCGACACCGCGCCGACAAACTCCTTATCTGAGAATTTCTTATAGATCACCACAAAAACAACAACAACGTCGTCCATAGAAAAATCAACAGTTTAGATCTGGTCCGCAGAACATTCCAATACAATAGACACCTAGGCCAACAACTACTACTTCTGGGACTAGGAGCACCGAACCGAAGAATGGATGCTGGACATATGGAGAGCCACAATACCAAAGAGACTATCCTATTGAAAAGGCAAGAGTTGTCGGATCATCAAGACCAATTTCAATTGGATATTTGGGCAAGGCCCACAGGATTCATGTAGTGGTGAAAAGCCGCCAGGCCGAACATCAGTCCACCATACTCGAGACGTTAGGTATGATTGTCGGTCAACATTTTAGTATTTTAATAGATCCAGGAGCTACTGAAATTTTTATATCCATTGTTGCGCTTAAAAGAATTAAGGTGAAGGAAGTCGAACAAGATGAGTTTATACATGTGGAAATGTCATCAGGTGCCAAGAAAAAGGTTGGAGGAAAAGTTGAGGATTGTAACATTAATTTGGGATCTTATGATATAGTGATTGGGATGGATTGGTTAGAATCACATGATGCGATACTTAACTACAATATTGGGATCTTACAGTTATGTAAAACTGTATGTTACAATATTGGGATCTTATGATATAGTGATTGGGATGGATTGGTTAGAATCACACGATGCGATACTTAACTACAATATTGGGATCTTACAGTTGTGTAAACCTGTGATGCAGGAGCATCTCTCCACGCAGCCAGCCAACCACATCAGCGCGCATGCATTCATGTGCTAAAAGGGAGGCACAACCTCATTTTAAATTTGAATTGAATGTAATTTAATGTCTAGGCTGGTGAGCCATGGAAGCCATGCCTTTGTGCAGGCGTTAGGTAGGATCGGCTTTAATGCCAAGATCGGTTGAGATCTAGTTCCAGAGGCTGGACTAGACAACCATTGAATGTAATTTATTAGAGTAGGTAGACCTGGAGGGAAGCGCTCGATTGAGCCCCTTAGTGTAAAAGAGATATTCAGATCTCATTTTAGGTAAGTCTGTAGATGAGTAGAAGCCAATGAGAGCCAAAGAGAGCTCGAGAACACTTTGTAAATACAGGCATTTTCCATTTTAATATAATTAGAAGTAGTTTTCCTGCATGAGTTCTGTGTTATATGGATGCCTGTGAGTGTTCCATTGTATGTTGTGGATGTATGTGTGTTAGATTTGCATTTGCAAGAGTGTTTGATTTCAGGTTTGAGAGGTTCTTTGAGGCTTCATACCATGAGGGTATGACAGAGTGCTGCGGACTCTGAACGCCGGTGCACAGAGGATGCACTTCTGAACTCTGCAGAGTCAGACAAAGATGTGCCAGGTAGGCACAGGACTGAGATCAACAACATAGACGGAGGAAGACCTCAAGGTTGTTGAATACCTTGGAGGCAAGGCTATGTGGGAGAAGACACAGTTGCAGACAGAATCTCTTAGGAGTTCTGTAAAGGCTCTGCCAGGTGGGCATTGAGCGTATGCGCTGCGGTGCATTTGTGGAAGAACTATGTTAAGAGTTGAAGAAGGAAACATAATCACTGAGGATTCTGGGAGGCTCTACCAGGTGGGCATTGAGCAGGTGCAAGGAGTGCACAGGAGAAGCGACAGAACTGCTGAACGTTCTATGGAGAGGAAACTTCGCTAGGAGGGCGTTGAGAAGGTGCACAGATAGGCACAGGAAAAGAGAAGAGAACTCTCTTGAGTTCTGTCATTTGAAGGAAGAGTCCACTAAAGGATCTTCACTGGGTTGCTGAACACCCAGAGAGAGGCTCAGCAGGAGGCTGCTTGAGAAAACAGAGAGCTAGGAAGGCATTATATTCTCCATCCATGGGAGAAGGAGGAAACCAAAATCCCTCAAGGGGTCTGAGTGATTTCAAAAGCTCAGAAGAGATAGCACCAGCGTGTGTAGGAGAAGACTCTACAAGAGGTAGAGATCAAATCTTCAGAGATCTGAAGAACAAGCTCAGGAGGAGTTAGCGTCTTATACGCGCAGCGAGGCTCAAGGTAAAAGGAGCTCGCAGGGAGAAAAGAAGCACAGGCCGAGGTCTTTTAAATCTTTGGAATTTCTTCCAAGGGAAGGAAGAAAGAACAGAAGCTTAGGAGGAGCAACGACAGTCGTCAGATCGACAGTAGAACATATCTAGGTCGTTAGATCTGGGACCAGAAAGTCCCGTCAGCTGTCGGATCTGCGGAAGTTGCACGAGGTTTAGCCATCGGAATATTGGCCATTGGGAAATCAGAGTTCTCGAGGGCAAGAGAACCGAGACACCATAAGTCTTGAAACATCAACGAGGATCAGAACCATCCATCGTGTGGGACACGCGTCAGGAGATCCAAGGAAGTCGGGGATCGGAGAATCGGGGTTTTCGTGAGCAAAGAAATCTTGTGGTTTGGAATCGCGAAACACGATATCCTGACGGAAGGGTCATGTGGGCCACCGCTAGAGTGAGTGGAGTACAGGTGGTAGGTCAAAGGCCGAGAGTCATCGGAGGACTGGCATATCGGGAAATCGGTATTCCCGCAGACAAAGGGATCAGGAAAATCCGTAGTCGAAACACTGACAAGAATCGGGACCGTCCATCTGGAAGGGACGCGTGGAGGAGATCGGTGCCATCGAGGGAAGGCCCAACAGGAGGTCGCCCATCGGAAAATAAGGGATCGGCATATCGGGGATTCTGTGGACGCGGAAACTTTGCATTTCGAAACCACGAACCCTGAAACCCTGATCAGTGGGGGCCCAGCTGTCAGCACAGCAGCGGAGGAGGACAGAGCCATAGTGGAGGCCAGCTGTCAGCATGACGGAGGATTGGGATTCGAGGAGTCGGGAATCCCGTGGACATGCTCATTTAGGCATTGAAGAGTCCGAAACCTCGACGAGAGGGTTGAATGAGGTCACGGGGTAACGGTCACGTGGACCAGGGCTAGATGAAGCAGAGACGCGTCGGGATTCGGGGAATCGCGAGTCCAAGGGACTTGTGCATCGTGACATTGAAAATGTCGAAAATCCGATAGGAGTAGCCTCGAAAGGAGGTAAGGCCATGGTCGCGGAGGTAGAGGTCATATTGGCTAGGGCCTAGCCAGGAGGGCTAGAGCATGGAAAGGAGCTCATCGGAGATCGGGAGTTGGAGAGAGCAGGAACTCTCGAGCACGGGGATCGCGAAACCCCGAAGTCCGATAAGAGTTTTCCCGTAGGGAAATTGATCACAGTCCAGTGCAGAGGCCGAGAAGGTGAAGAAAAAGACCTGTGGGTTATATTTTCACAGTGATTCCAGGCAGGAATCAAAGGAGCCGCTTCGGCTCAACAGAGAAATCGAATGATCCTGTGTGAGCAGGCGGGGTTGCGACTTCGCGCCTGCATTAGGTGGTATCAGAGTGGGAATATGTTTGTATATTGCAGACAGAGGAGGCAGAAGAAGACAGAGTGCTGAGGGCTCTGTGACGATTGTTTTCAGGTAGGCAGCAGTCGAGAAGACAGTCAGGGAGGCTGTAGGAGGATGAAGCTGGAAACACTCGGGATGCGGAGTGACAGCAGCAGATCTGTCAGGGAGGCAGATAGACATAGCAAGATGGCTACTGAAGGCCATAAGAAGAAAAGCAAGGCAGAAAAGCTTGTGGAATTTGATAAAGAAAGGACTAGAGAGCTCTATGAATTAAAAGCAGACATAGAAAGGCTCGAACTGCGGATGCGATAGGATAGGAGGAGGAGACGAATGCGCGAATTGCCCATGAAGAAGGCAAAAGAAAAATGGCCAGTCAAGCAGTTGATGGTCATGAGACAGTGTAGGCTGTTGAGAAAGTGGTTGAGGCTTGTTGAAAACCTCAAGTCCACAGAGGAAAAGGTGATTTATGACTGTAAACGGGAGACTAGAAAATTTTTCGGTGCAGAGAATGAATTGGGATCGTCTGATGATCTCAAGCACTGCCAGGAGGGCAGAAAAGAGGAAATTCTAGATTTCCAAGAGGGCAACAAGATGATATCACTGCGGGATCTCACGAACTGTCAGGGAGACAGTGAGGGAATTTCAATTTACTAGGAGGGTAATGATAAGAGGTCGCTGAGGGATCTCGAAGACTGCCAGGAGGGCAGCAAAATCATCTTAGATTGCCAGGTGGGTAGAAATGAGAATGCGAGACCATCTGAGGGTCTCATGGACTTGAAAGTGAGTTCAAGTTAGCATTGGGTGCTGATGAAGATGGGATCGATTGATCTCAAAATCCGCTAGGAGGACAGCAGAAGCATTCCACATTTCAGGGATGAGCAAATGAGTCAGATTCAGCCAGAGGAGCTGACAGAGAAGGAGAGCTCAAAATCGGATCAGCAGGTGCAACTGACAGCGGAGGATTTGAGCCATGTGATGATTGGGGGAATTGGGATATTCCTACCATGTGCCCAGGAGGAGGCAGAAATCGGTGTTGCAGATGGTGCAGCAACAGAACAGTCACAACTGACGATGACTGTCCAAGACAAATTGGTGCAGATGGTGAAGACTGCCCAAGCAGAAGAAAGAAAAGAGAAGGAGTGTTCTGAGGAACGACTCGATGATTTCAGCCAGGGAGCTGAAAAGGAAGAAGCTGTAGCATTGGAGCTGACAGCAGAAGAAGAAGCAGAAGCGGAAGAAGAAAGTGAGCATTCCGAGGAATGGCTCAATGCATTTAGCAATGAAGATGAAGAGATTGCAACGTGGGAGTTTGCAGCAGGAGAAGAAGAGGAAGAAGGAGAAGACAACAATTGCTTTGCTGATCTATGGCAAAAATTCGAAGCCCTAGAAGAGAGGATAAAAGTGTAGGGCGTGCACATCCAACAACTGAAGTTGGAAACAGATGAAGGAGGCATGGGAGATCATGATGATCTGCCAAATGGCCAAAAATTTTTGCAGTTGAGGAGACTGCATGAACAGGACCAGCCAAGGGAGCAGCTGGACGAAGTGATCAGTGAGATCATCGAGCTGATGTTGGAGTCAGTAGAGACTGCCAATAGGGAGAAGCTGAGCAGAAGGAAAGCAACAGCAGCAGCGCAGCAGAAGCAACAACAACAAAAGAATGGAGCGGATGAACAACTCCAGAGGTTTATTTGGGATCCTGGAGGGTTCCAACAGCTAAGAGGGGAAGTGCATGAGCAGGAGCTCATGATTTTGCAGCCGAGGAGTATGATGCAGGAGCATATCTCCACGCAGCTAGCTAGCCAGCCAGCCACATCAGCGCGCATGCATTCATGTGCTGAAAGGGAGGCGCAACCTCATTTTAAATTTGAATTGAATGTAATTTAATGTCTAGGCTGGTGAGCCATGGAAGCCGTGCCTTTGTGCAGGCGTTAGGTAGGATCGGCTTTAATGCCAAGATTGGCTGAGATCTAGTTCCAGAGGCTGGACTAGACAACCATTGAATGTAATTTATTAGAGTAGGTAGACCTGGAGGGAAGCGCTCGATTGAGCCCCTCAGTGTAAAAGAGATCTTCAGATCTCATTTTAGGTAAGTCGGTAGATGAGTAGAAGCTGATGAGAGCTAGAGAGAGATCGAGAACACTTTGTAAATACAGGCATTTTCCATTTTAATACAGTCAGAAGCAGTTTTCCTGCATGAGTTCTGTGTTATATGGATGCCTGTGAGTGTTCCATTGTATGTTGTGGATGTATGTGTGTTATATTTGCATTTGCAGGAGTGTTTGATTTCAGGTTTGTGAGGTTCTTTGAGGCTTCACACCATGAGGGTATGACAGAGTGATGCGGATTCTGAACGCTGGTGCACAGAGGATGCACTTCTGAACTCTGCGGAGTCAGACAAAGACGTGCCAGGTAGGCACAGGACTGAAATCAACAACACAGATGGAGGAATACCTCAAGTTTGCTGAATACCTTGGAGGCAAGGCTGTGTGGGAGAAGACACAGTTGCAGACAAAATATCTTAGGATTTCTGTAAAGGCTCTGCCAGGTGGGCATTGAGCATATGCGGTGTGGTGCATTTGTGGAAGAACTTTGTTAAGAGTTGAAGAAGGAAACAAAATCACTGAGGTTTCTGGGAGGCTCTCCCAGGTGGGCATTGAGTAGGTGCAAGGAGTGCACAGGAGAAGCGACAGAGCTGCTGAACGTTCTATGGAGAGGAAACTCCGCCAGGAGGGCATTGAGAAGGTGCGCAGATAGGCACAGGAAAAGAGAAGAGAACTCTCTTGAGTTCTGTCATTTGAAGGAAGAGTCCACTGAAGGATCTTCACTGGGTTGCTGAACACCCAGAGAGAGGCTCAGCAGGAGGTTGCTTGAGAAAACAAAGAGCTAGGAAGGCATTATATTCTCCATCCGTGGGAGAAGGAGGAAACCAAAATCCCTCAAGGGGTCTGAGCGATTTCAAAAGCTCAGAAGAGATAGCACCAGCGTGTGCAGGAGAAGACTCTACAGGAGGTAGAGATCAAATCTTCAGAGATCTGAAGAACAAGCTCAGGAGGAGTTAGCGTCTTATACGTGCAGCGAGGCTCAAGGTAAAAGGAGCTTGCAGGGAGAAAAGAAGCACAGGCCGAGGTCTTTTAAATCTTTGGAATTTCTTCCAAGGGAAGGAAGAAAGAACAGAAGCTCAGGAGGAGCAACGTCAGCCGTCAGATCGACAGGAGAATAGATCTGGGTCATTATATCTGGGAGTAGAAAATCTCGTCAGCCGTTGGATCTGCGGAAGCTGCACGAGGTTTAGCCATCGGGATATCGGCCATCGGGAAATCGGAGTTCTCGAGGGCAAGATAAATGAGACACCATAAGTCTCGAAACACCGATGAGGATCAGAACCATCCATTATGTGGGACACGCGTTAGGAGATCCAAGGAAGTCAGGGATCGAAGAATCAGGGTTTTCGTGAGCAAAGAAATCTTGTGGTTTGGAATCGCGAAACGCGATATCCCGACAGAAGGGTCGTGTGGGCCACCACCAGAGTGAGTGGAGTACAGGTAACAGGTCAAAGGTCGGGAGTCATCGGAGGACTGGCATATCGGGGAATTGGTATTCCCGTGGACAAAGGGATCGGGAAAATCCGTAGTCGAAACACCGACGAGAATCGGGACTGTCCATCTGGAAGGGACGCGTGGAGGAGATCGGTGCCATCGAGGGAAGGCCCAATAGGAGGTTGCCCATCGAAAAATCGGGGATCGACATATCGGGGATTCTGTGGATGCGGAAACTTTGCATTTCGAAACCGTGAACCCCGAAACCCCGATCAGTGGGGGCCCAGCTGTCAGCACAGCAGCGGAGGAGGACAGAGCCATAGTGGAGGCCAGCTGTCAGCACGACGGAGGATCGGGATTCGAGGAGTCGGGAATCTCGTGGACATGTGCATTTAGGTATTGAAGAGTCCGAAACCCCGACGAGAGGGTTGACTGAGGTCACGGGGTAATGGTCACGTGGACCAGGGCTAGCTGAAGCAGAGACGCGTTGGGATTTAGGGAATCGTGAGTCCAATGGACTTGTGCATCGTGACATTGAAAACACCGAAACTCCGATAGGAGTAGCCTCGAAAGGAGGTAAGGCCACGGTCATGGAGGCAGAGGTCATATTGGCCAGGGCCTAGCCAGGAGGGCTAGCGCATGGAAAGTTGCTCATCGGAGATCGGGAGTTGGAGAGAGCAGGAAATCTCGAGCATGGGGATCGCAAAACCCCAAAGTCTGATAAGAGTTTTCCCGTAGGGAAATTGATCACGGTCCAGTGTAGAGGCTGAGAAGGTGAAGAAAAAGACCCGTGGGTTAGATTTTCACAGTGATTCCAGGCAGGAATCAAAGGATCCACTTCGGCTCAATAGAGAAATCGAACGATCTTGTGTGAGCAGGCGGGGTTGCGACTTCGCGCTTGCATCAACCTGTATGTTACAATATTGGGATCTTACAGTTGTGTAAACCTATATGTTACAATATTGGGATATTACGATATAATGATTGGGATGGATTGGTTAGAATCGCACGATGCGATACTTAACTACAAGACGAAATAGTTAAGTTTGACGGATGATTCCTGACAGATTAGAGTAATTGTGGGAAGAAACCAGGGAGTCTCTTTGAGATTTATTTCTTCCTTACAATTACAAAAAAGTATGCCCAAGGGGTGTAATTTATACGCCATATTAGTGCTTAACGAAAAAGGGGACATTGAAGGATTAGAAAACCTTCCTGTAGTATCCGAGTTTGCTGATGTATTTCCTGAGGAACTACCAAGTTTGCTTCCATAAAGAGAATTAGAGTTCACTATAGATTTGAAACCTGGAAAAGAACCAATTGCAAGAACACCATACCAGATGTCGACACCTAAATTGCAAGAGTTGAAAATGAAATTGAAGGAGTTGTTAGAATTGGGACTCATACATCCAAGTGTGTCGCCTTGGGGTGCGCCAACTATTTTCGTGAAAAAGACAGACATATCACGGAGGCTTTTCATTGACTATCGTCAATTGAACAAAGCTACAATCAAGAACCAATATATGTTGCCAAGGATTGAATTTGTATGATTAGATGAAGGGAAAAATGATGTTTTCAAAGATTGACTTGAGATCAGGATATCATCAGTTACAGATTAAGGAGGAAGATATCCCTAAGACCTCATTTAAGACAAGATTTAGACACTATGAGTTTATTGTTTTACTGTTTGGAATGACGAATTCCCCGGGCGTATTCATGAGTTTGATGAATGGGGTGTTTCGCGAATACTTGGACAAGTTTGTACAAGTATTTATCGACGATATAGTGATTTATTCTCAGATGAAAGAAGAGCACGATGAACACTTGAGATTGGTTTTACAATGTTTAAGAGAAAACAAGTTGTACGAGAATCTGTTGATGTGTTCTTTTTACCAGACGAAGATTCAATATTTGGGACATATCATATGTGGAGAAGGTATTGCTATGGATCTAGAGAAAGTAGAGGCTATTATGGAATGGCCAGGACCGACGAACATACAAGAAGTATGTAGATTTATGGGGTTAGCAGGTTATTATCGACGTTTCATCGAAGGTTTTTCAAAGATAGAAAATCCAATTATGGAATTGTAGAAGAAAAACAAGAAATTAGTTTGGTCAGAGAAATGAGCAGAAGCATTTCAAAAGCTTAAGAAGTTATTAACGACAACACTAATACTGAAGGTTCCTGACATGGACAAGGAATTCTTCGTATGCATGGACACATCCAAGGAAGGTCTAGGTGGAGTTTTGATGCAAGACGATCAAGTGATCGCTTACATTTCAAGGAAATTAAGAAGGCATGAAGAGAATTACGCAATACATGATTTGGAGTTGTTAGCAATCATTTATGCCTTGAGAGTTTGGAGACATTATCTTATTGGATGAAAATTTGAATTAAAGACTGATCACCATGGATTGCAACATATTTTTACTCAGAGTGACTTGAACGCGTGACAAAGGCGTTTGTTAGAACTACTTAGCGAATATGAATTTTAGATTACCTACATTGAAGGAACATTGAACAAAGTAACATATACATTGAGTTAGAGACCACACATATTCTCAGCAATAACTCTTAAGACGAATCTTCAAGAAACGATTCTAGCATTGAATATTGACGACGATTGGTATAAGGAAGAGGATGATAGCAGACAAGATACCATGATGGTATCAAGGTATGAAGGTTATTCATTTGACAACGATAGATTGTTGAGGTATAACAACAAAATTTATGTGTCACCTAACGATGAATTGAGAAA
Source organism: Picea engelmannii (assembly GCA_009831015.1). NCBI lineage: Eukaryota > Viridiplantae > Streptophyta > Pinopsida > Pinales > Pinaceae > Picea > Picea engelmannii. Next base: position 834,974 of record ML783604.1, on the reverse strand, counting down.
TTTGGTTTTGAGCGAAGCTCATCGAGTAGTGTATATGGCTCATCCAGGAGTCACGAAGATGAAGGCATACCTTAAGCCTTTATTCTTATGAAAATGAATGAACACTGACATAGTTAATTATGTGGCAAGATGTCTCGATTGTCAACAAGTGAAGGTTGAGCATAGACATACAGTGAGATTGTTACAACCACACGCGATTCCTTAATCAAAATTGGAAGTCATTTCGATGGATTTTATTGTAGGATTTCCACTAATGACAAGGAGACAAGATTCTATTTTTGTAGTCGCTGACACTCTGAAAAAGAGTGCACACTTTATTCCAGTGCATACGACGTTTCATGCATTGGACATAGATAGCGTATTCGTTAGAGAGATTATAAGGTTGGACAATGTACCAAGAAGGATCATATCCGATCGAGGATCGATGTTTATAGGATGGTTTTGGACTAGTTTCCAAGAGGCTTTGGGAACACAATTGAATTTTAGTACAACATATCACCTCGAAACAGATGGACAAACAGAAAGAATGAACCATATTTTAGAGGATATGTTGTGAATGTATGCAATGGATCAACAAAAATGTTGGGAACAATTCTTACCATTGGTAGAATTCACGTACAACAACAATTATCACAGTATGATTAAGATGCCACCTTTCGAGTTTCTTTTGGATGACCGTGTCAGACACCTCTGAGTTGGAATAAACTAGAGGATAGAATTCTAGTAGGACCATAATTAATCCAAGAAATTGAAGAACAGATGCAATCGTTAAGGCAGAGGATTGAAGAAGCACAATATCGACAAAAGAGTTATGTTGATGTGCATCGTATTGACCACAATTATGAAGTTGGTGACAAGATTTTCTTGCGAGTAAAACCGCATAAGAGTTCGATAAAGTTTGGAAAGGGTGCTAAACTCTCTCCTATGTTTGTGGGATCTTTCGAAGTTGTTGAAAGGAAAGGACTCGTGACTTACTGACTATCCTTGCCTGATTCTTTGAGGCGTATGCATAATGTATTTAATGTATCTATTTTGCGACATTATATTTCAGATCCATCACATGTTATTGACTTGAGTTCTTTGCAGATGTTAGATGAGGGTGCTCTCATGGTGGAGCCAATCCGCATATTGGACCATCGCACTTGACATCTATGACATTGAATAGTCGATCAGGTCAAGGTCCGGTGGTACAATTATAGTCTGCACTCGGCTACATGGGAGGACGCATATGAGATGCGTCAACAATTTTCTTATTTGGTTGATAGATTGGATATTTAGATTTGTGTCAGATACATTTATTTCTTTAATTTAGACTGTACAAACTTTAGTATGAAGTTTAAAACAAGAGGGGGTGTATGTAACATCCAGTTCCATTGAGCACATTTTATACTGACTTATTCTTTGAGGACACTTGCTAGCAAGTGATCCGATTATGATACATTATGATATAATTTGATTTTGAGTTATATTGTGACATCATTATGATTTGTATTTTAATTTATAGATGTACATATATTGACATGTATTATTGATGAGTTCTCCTGAGTGTGCAAGATACATGACAGGTTGAGGATGCCAATGACATCAATGGATTTCCTTGGACTCTGGATTGAGTCAGGGACTGGATTTGTATTTTGGTTTGAGTATTTGATTTATATGCATGAGATTATATGATGATTTCAGTATGGATTTTATGTATATGGATATTGATATTGTTTTTGTTAGTGGATGCAGGCTAGGTGACGCTTGATAATACGACTCACATAAGGAGTAAAGGGGCTATACACAGAAACCAAACATATGAGGGAGAGGTGTGGAAGCATCCCTGTCACAGTATACTAGCACTCCCGCCATGACCTGGATGCATGGTTAAGGATTACCTCATTCCGAGAGGTCCACAATGCCGCGAGGGAATACTGAGACAATCTCTCACGAGGAATTCTAATGGGCGTGCAATAAGGCGAAATCCTTATTCCTTAGACAACCCTTAGTCTCTCACAAGGTCGAAGGAGTGGAGTGTTGAATCCAAGTGTCAGACAAACTTCCAAACAAGTCAAAGGAGAGTGGCACCCTCAGAGCACGGAGGTGCCTCTTGAAGGGAACGCCATGTAATTAATTTATGAGTCAATATAAAATCTAGATGGCCTAGAAAATATAATAAAAATGTTTAGACCTTGTTAGAACAAAGTGTTTAATTAATTATTAAATCACAAACTAAGAAACATAACAAGAAGCCTAAGTCTAAGATGTTTGACTAAATTAAAACATAAAAAGGAATTAAGGGAATTAGACTAGCAATTCAAGTGAAAGAAGAAATAAGAATGTTTTTTTGGGTAAATGCACATGTGTGCATTAAAATATTAAAATGGATTTTTAAATAAGAAGAAATTAAAACATGAGAGAATAGGTGGTCCACATAGAGTAGTATCTTGAGTCAATCTACCACTAATCTTAACTAAAAGAAAACTCGTAATCCAACTACAACTAAAATCTAGTTAGGGGACACAAAATAAATTAAGAATTGGGGAACTAAGGGACAACTAAGAGGAAAAATAGGAACACATTGGGGAATGTGAGGGAAAATGCCTAAATAAATAAAATAAAAAGGGAATTAACATGTGAAACTTGGGGAGAGTGTGACACATGTAGTGGGTGAATAATCCGTTAATTAAATTATTAAAAATTAATTATTTGTGCATGAGGACATGTGTCATTGGGAATTTTTCTATAAAAGAAACGAAGAGCAAAGGAAAGGGGGTCACTTGAAAAGTATTGTTATGCTGCCAAAATTTCTGTGAACTAGTTTACTTGTTGAGATTTGGGTTCAAAACTTGTGAAAAGAGTGGAAGTTATTCCTTGCGAGGTCAAATTTGTTGCTATTGAGATTCGGTTTTCTGTGTGTGGCCCCTTTGCGGTTCGGGGGGATAAGGAGGAAGAAGAGTACCTCTAGCATTGGATGGGAGATACTGGTGAAGTCAATAGTTTAGAATGAGAAAGAAAGAATGCTACACATGATTCCAAGTTGAATATGGGCATCACATATTACTTTCTTTCGGTTACGACATTTGACATTTCAGCTAAATTTCTATTTAAGGAATTCTCATTGTACAAAGAATAGTTTTCGAGTATGGATTCATATTTTATAATGTATAAAATTAATGTTGTTCTCAACTGTTGTTGTAGTTTGAATGGTTATGTTATGGCGATTTTATTAAACGAAAATAGTGATATAACACTTGTTTTTGGTATAGGGATCTCTTGAATCATAAATTCCAATTGTAAAAATTTACTCTAAACTCATGATTTAATTTCCTCAAGCACTGCTTACGAAACTTAACTTGTTCATAGTCATTTTGTCATTTCTAGCTGCGTCTATTTTCTGCACCTTGTATCTGAAGGTTAAATATCGATTCTAGATTATTTCTGGTAATTTAAATATGAATCCCCTCGTGGAAAATAGAATGTTCATATTGAAAGTTAATTGTTATATTGTTTGTTAGGATGAGAAGCCATTCATTACAGATCACGATAATTTCATAGAGAGTCTTTTTAAGATAGGCTTCAGTCTTTTCCTTCTGTACTTTACGAAAATAGTTTTATAACTCAAAAAATTATTGTGTGTCCACTGTTATTTCTATTCCTTAATTATTTACTTGTCGGCTCTATGTTGTAGGGTTGTGCAAATTGCGTTCCAACGGAAGATTTAATGGAATCATAAAATTCAACTAGACCATTTTTTGTTTTATTTGGTTAAATCTACAATGGATTAGTCAAGGATTGACTTATTTATCTCCCCTAATTACCTGCTATCATTCATTCTTTGGTAAATTTTTTAAACTACATTCTTATAGCTATAAAATAAAAGAGATCAGAAATCAAGTCTTAATGAGTTATACAGATAGTCGGGTAGTTATTATGTACTCGTGGATAGGAATTTTGAACGAAGGCATCTAATTGTTCACCTGATTTGTCACATCATTCATAAAATTCCAAATCTACACTATGTAAAACAAAGATGTAAGCCCTTAATAATTTTGGATTAATGATGATCACTTGTAAACCTTGATAGCCCCTGTGCGATAAAGAACTCTTTACTAGTGTTGCAAAATTGTTGTGTCTCTAGAGATACGAAGGTTTACTAAATTTTAAAGCTCGAGGCCCTTTGTCAAGGCTAACACATCTAATATCCTTTACATATTTTGTTCTACATATGAAACTGGCCGAGCCAAACTAACCACATATAAACTAACCAATAACAAGGATTGCATATTATCAACAACGAAGTAAACATCAGAAAAGGAAATATTACGTGATTACTAAACAATTAGATCATCTTCTTTTAGTTTATATTTTAACATCGGATTGATGAACTGATATGATAAGTTTATGTTTCAGTGTTTGGTGGATCCTTCGTTTATTTGATCGACTCCTTCCCTTGCGATATCAACCTGGATTAAAAGTCGTTTCATTTCTATAACACTTCGCTGCCCTTATGAGTTCAATATATATATAAAAAAAAACTCATTGGAATGACTGACTCTTTCGAATTAGTGCAACAACTGGTCAATGAGACCAATGTTTTTGAGTTTGATTGATTTCTTTCATATCAATGGGGTATGAGGCTTGCACGACACGTCCAATGCAGGTCACAGATTTCTATTGAAGACTCACTACTTGGATTTACCAGGATTTCCTCAAATTATACTCATGACGACTTCCTTCTCTACTTCTCTATGGAAGCAGTCATCCGTGTTCTAGTTACACCCAGATCCAAACTGATGGTTTTGGCGTCGACAAATTTTTATTTCCATTTTTATGCCAGCAATTCCGGGGTACTGAGTTAACATCATCTGTAGATGACCGCTGCACTACAATTCCCTCCTTTTGGTGAGATTCTCTTTTTACAATAGCTTTTCATTTCTTGCTGAAAAATAAATCTAAGGGAGGCATCTCTTCGAGAAAGATAGGAATAAGATCACCTACAAAAGTGAGTTTAGAACTAGGATTTCTGAAGATGGTCTGTAAGGGGGTTAATGATGTAATAGGAGACATAATTTCTGTGGAAGGTTCTTGTCCTATTGTATTCAAGGTGCCATTAGGAGTAGCTGGTGTTGAATGAGGAACATCTTGTCCTAAATTCATGAAGGCTTCGAACCGAGCTAAAACTTGTGGATCATTCAGTCTTGACAGTGATGCTTTTATTTCTTGAAATAACACTTTTGAGATTTTTGGGACTTCCTCAACTTTGGGCTTAGCGGATCAACTTGGCTCATATTTTGTAGGTCTAGCTTCCTGTGAAGGAGGCGTGGGTTTTGAATCTCCTTAAAATATCATTGGTAAATTGTTTCGTCTGTGTTTTTGATAGCTGAGAAAACCAGCTTGTTGGTCATGAGGCAGAGTCTTGAATCTGCTTCGGACTTCCTCATAAGATATAACTCCCGTTAACATTCCGTCATAAGGAGAATTCTCATGGATGTATCGCTTCATGTTAAACTGAGCCAGATGATTTTCCACTGTCTTATGTGGATCATGCTTCTTGAATTCGATGTCAACTAATTTGACATCTTCCAGGGCTGTGGCCTCGACTTTAGAATGACCGAAATCTAATAATGTGAACATGCCAACTTGGATGGGGAAGGTTGACCAAACCTTTTTATGAGTTTCTTTCAACTCCTTCTGATACCTCCTGCTACTATCTAGTATGCCACTTCTCTAAACACCAACATGTTGGGTAAAAAATGTGGAAGGGCATGAGGAGGAATGAAACAACCAAATACTCTAATATAGGAGAAATTATCCTCAATGAACCATTCTGCAAGTGTGCCTATGTTCCCCATAATATTTTCAGAAATCTGGGGCAGCGGGAGACCATAGATATCTATGTGAACTGATACCACCACATTGTGACAAATTTCGTAAAATAAATCTTTGAAATTTTCCTCCCATAATTTGGAGTGATAGAAATGAATTGGCTCATAACTGGTTGGGGTACAACTCCAGTTCATCAGGGGAAAATGGGTCATGAAACAAATGACATCCATAATATATGCTGATATGTAAAAAGGACCAGGTTGCCCTTTTGATTTTGCTGATTTATACTCAACAATTTCCTTGGCCAAATTATCAGATAGCATTTTAGCTCAATTGAAGGTATAACCCTCGACTACTTCATTCATGATGGCTACCCACTCAACTGAGAAGTGTGTAGGGTTATTCTTCCCAAACAAGAGACAAAGCATCATGGCTATATACAACATATGAGCATCTAAATACGTCGTGGCGTACATACCATGAGCGTCGGCTCTGAAATTTTCCGTATGTCCCCACCAGGTCTTGACTATATCATGACCATTTCTACCGTATTCAGTGCATTCCCTTATCTCAAAATATAGAAGAAATGCGGAATTGTAAGTGTATTTAGGGGTAGGGGAAATATTGTACATTACTTGTAGGTTCTCTGGTCAGAAAGAGCCGACGACTACCTACTGCTGGTTGATGATGCTCCTGGTTTGAATGTTGACATGTTCCAAAGCCCAATTTATCATATCATTGTAGGGTATAATTGTTATAGAGAAATCCCTCTGCGGACAAGTGGATTCTCTGTTGGGCTCTAGAATCCTAAGAACAAGATAGAAAAGTGCTATTGTGGACACTGACATTCCTTTTCATGAAGCTAAACTATTCAAAGAAGAAGAAGGAAGAAGGGTAAATACCTTTTACCGACATTTGTCCTTGCTCGATCCAAGATGATCTTGATCTCCAAGTTCTTCAGAAGGTCCCGTAATACAATGAGCAACAACAACGAAGCATACTTCCTACTCTACCATGATTAGCTTCATAATGGATCTATAAAAGAAACAAGTTCATGAAACGTACACAAACTTTAAAGGAAACAGGCCAAGCATAGATTTGTATTAATGAAAACAAAGTGAAATGCTTACATCCATAGATGTAGGTGCAACAAATTCACCAAGATCTGTTTGTCCAGACCCTTTCTCAAATAATCCACACATAGAATGATGATGCTTCAATGATATCTCCCTTATGAGATCACAAGTTTGATGCTTTACAATGTCTCTCCTTTCACCATGAAGATGCCTCCTTATATAGGATTGGAGAGGCCTAACCACTTAAGATATTCTTGGGATAAGTTGAGGATTCTTCTCCTTTAATTGTGGATCTTCCCTAAGATCACGCCTTGACCTCAGATCTGAATCCAACCAACTCCAGATATGAAGGGATTCTTCCCTGATTTCTCTCAACAATCCAAAAATTCGCTCAAAAAAGGCCAGCGCTCACTCAAAATGGGGCACAGAGTGTTGGAACGCTCCCCCAAAAGAGATCACAGAGAGTTGGCACTCCATGACAGTGTATAGCGGAGCAATGCCTTCCAAAATTGATTTTTGAGTGGATTTTTCCATGGCAAAAGACTTGTACTCTTTGTCAAATGACTTCTCCTCTTCAAAATGAGTCTTTTTGAGGTGTCTTGCAAGTGTTCTTGATAATTTCGTCCGAGACACGACATAGGCAAGATGACATTATGATATTTGTGAAACTTGTGGGCAAAATACGACACTTGCGACATTGGTAATGACAACACTAGGCCATCATCGTAATGAGTAATTTTGATGTGTAATAGATTGCCCCCCAAAGTGCGAAGTTAGAAAACGAGAACTGTTGACTGAAGTACTTTGTATACTTTTTCAAGCAAGGGTACAAACTCAGAGGACCTGATAGAAGCTGCACACAACCATCAAACAAATATTATGACATGTTTCAAACCCAAGGCA
>ML783604.1:806719-820394 GCA_009831015.1 Picea engelmannii | reverse complement strand
TTCCTTATTTTAGGGTTAACCACTTTCCATAAATAGAAAGTTCTCCAATACTTTATCATTTACATATTCCTTCTTGATTTTGTCACCTTACTTTATCATTTCTTGATTTTGTCACTTCTCTTTATTATTTAAATAATCCACCTTGACTTTGTCACTTTACTTTATCATTTAAATAATATTAACCCATTTCTAGGTCACTTGACCTATTTTCTTTATTTTAGGGTTAACCACTTTCCATAAATAGAATGTTCTCCAATACTTTATCATTTAAATATTCCTTCTTGATTTTGTCACCTTACTTTATCATTTCTTGATTTTGTCAGTTCTCTTTATTATTTAAATAATCCACCTTGACTTTGTCACTTTAATTTATCATTTAAATAATGATTTCTTCTTTTAGGTCACTTTGACTCCTTTGACCTTGGGGGCTTCAAGCTTTCATGTGGGGGTCCTTCATCTTCGTAAGGCCATAACTCTCAAACCATGAGGAGTTATGTGACATTCCACATAGCAATGGAAATGGAATGACAAACACTATCCATCTAGGCTAGTTTCACCAACAATTTCTTTGACCTTCATCTCATTATTCCACATACAAGCATGGGTCCTCCAACCATTCTTCTAGGATAACTCAATCCGCAAAGCGTCTTCTTGTGAGAGATTTCACCATAAGGGGACCACTTTGGAGTTCATCCATTTGTGCACCTTATCAATCATGATAAGACAATAATGAGAGCATGGGTCCTCCAACCATTCTTCTAGGATAACTTAATCCGCAAAGCGCCTTCCCATGAGGGATTTCACCATAAGGGGACCAATTTGGAGTTCATCCATTTGTGCACCTTATCAATCATGATAAGACAATAATGATTCATCTCTACATTTTTCCAGCAATGCATTGTATACCAATGAAACCACATTGATCCATCTTCATCATGTATCAATGACAACTCATTGATCCATCTTCATCTATGAATTCTCATCAAGGAAAATACATATTACATTACATCAATCATCAATCAATCAATACTTTGGCATCAATCAATCACTTGACATCAATCAATCAAACCATTGGCATCAATGACAACATGATCCAACATTAACTAGTTTCTAAGTCTAGTTCCCAGATAATGTGCTGAAGTCGACAAGAATAGACTCGTCGAAGGAGGGCCTTGGTGTATCCCCCATCAACGGCATGAAACTGACACAAAGATGTAATTGGTGGATCAAATGAACATGGACTGACACGTGTATTGAAACAAGAATTTGTGACGGTTGAATCTTGAGGCAGATACTTCCCTTGAACACTGAGGCATGACAACAGAAAACTTGACATGGACCAAAAATTGATAATGCAGTGGATACTATGAATTTCATCGGGTGACCCAAAGGAGTAAGGAAACTCAAAGGATTGGCTCAGTGCAAAGGTTCAGTGGATTACAATGTGTGCAAATACAAAGCACCGTGTTCAAGGGAGACTGTAAGAGTTATTGGTAATGTTCTCAAAAACTGTTTGGCTTGCTTCCTTCAAATTCCCCCCCCATCGAGATAGATGAGTACCTCTTTTTAATTTAATGAGCTCGAGGAGGGTAACACATGCTCGATATAACTCACCTTCGGTAAGTCCCTTTTCCTTTGTTTAACGAACTGGAAGAAGTAAGGGTTCGGTCCCGTATGGGCCCTTCAATGTATGATTGTTTAATGAGTCCAGAGAAGGTAAACTTGGTGGTTTTTCATGTTTAGAGAGTCTGAAAATGACTTAAAGACGACTCCAATGTTGTCATTTTTCATAATGTTAGTCTTGCGAGGCCGAAAAAGAGATAAATTATCACTCGAAAGATTCCCTTTCAAACCTTTTAACGAGTGGGAAAGGAAGCAAGATCACTCGACAATCTTTTCATGTTTAGGGAGTTTGAAAAGAGCTTAAAGAGGAATCCAGGGGATTCCTTTTTCGTGTATCCATGCGGGTCTGAAAAAGAGATAAAAGTTTACCTGGTGTGTTCTTATGTTTTTTGAGCATGAGAATGAACTAAGACTATGTTCGTGAATGTGACAAGAAAAAAAGGAACAAAACTGCTCCGAGACCTGCCAATAATGTCAAAACTGCATTCCAGGGTATTAATAAGGCCTCCAAAATATTTTTCAAAACCCAAAAATAACTATATCTTAGGCAAAAATGAAATTTATAATAGTAAAAGGGGGTAAAAATATCATTTACCATTTCATTTGTGCAAAGATTTGTAGCAGTGGAGAATTTGTGCTTTGGAGGTGAATCTTGCATTGTTCGGTGGCAGAGCTATGGTTAGTTATTTTCCTCGCCGTTTGGACCAAGTTGGTGCTCTTCTTCCTTTCTTTCAATTGTACGGTTCATGGCACGCCCTGATCAAGAAAACTTTCCCAAAAATGCCAGTGCTCTCTCAAAATGTGAAGGGGGGCGTTCTGATTTTTTAAATCACCCTGGTGGCCATTGTGAGGCTGCATTGGTGCATTGATGTGTATATAAAGTGGGCATTGGCCTCATAGAAAGAGCAAACATTTTTTTTTTAAAGTTTTTCAATTGCCCAAAAATTGTCGAAAAACATGACTAATGAATTTTAGTTGTTGATGATTGCAGACAACTTCGGAAATAGTCATGATCGAGTGGAAATAAAGAGAGCATGAGCTCGATGATGTGGCCACCTTGCAAATTCCCCGATCAAGAGCCTCATTGAGGAATTGCGGTCTCCTCAAGTTCTTCAAAATGCAAAAAATGAAGAAAGATATTCTTCTTCTCGAGCATATGATCAGGCTATGGAACGTCGCGGAACAAGGGTTCCAAATTGGAACGCAACTTCTCCCCATCAAGTTGGAAGATGTATACTTCCTGATCAATCTCTCAAAAAGAGGGGCTCCCATAGTTTTATCCGGACAAAGGGCAATTTCGGAGCCTGTAGATGAGTACCTGGAAAACCATTGTGTCTCAGGAGCGAGACTAGTGGGAGGTAGAATCGCAATCAAAGACATCAGGGGTCTACCTCTTTGGTCCATTCTATTTTCCATTATGAGTATAGAGGGAATTACCAGCTCACACCTAGTTTCAAGATCACAAGTGGCCTATGGTTTACAGTGTTTAGAGCCAACACTGTTTAACTGGAGTGCATGGTTCCTTTAGAATGTGAAGGAACAAAGTACGAGATGCAGAGCAGGGCAGCAAAAGAAATTCAAGTATGGTTCATTCTTGGTTTCGTTCTTCTTAGAACGCATTCCTTAGATGCAACCTCAAATTGCATTAGCAGTACGACCAGTGGGAGAACCACGTATGGAGCGATGGACTAGCCTGTCTCCAAGATTAGAATCAAAGACATAGTTCAGGTTCACTGGTGACTTCTTCGCTTGGTTGGGATGCTAATTGATCGTGATAGAAGACTTCCCATATGCCGGAGTGGATTTCTGGGGAAGCATGGACCTGGTCCTTCCAGATGGGGTGGACTGGGACGCTTTAGGTAAGAAACCAAAAATGATCTTGTCAAGTGTTTTTTTTTTTTTAAACTTATATTATTTTTTTGGGTACATAGAAGAGTTTCTAACAGATGTATCATTTCATCATGCAGACAGGGGAGCAACACGTCTGGCAGAGATACCTGCATTGGGGCACCACGGGGATGCTCAGATAGCAGTAGCGGTAGGGGGTCTCCAAGAGGTGGAGACAAACCTCTGTGGTCTTACGACAGGTATCCCTCCTCTTGAGAGGGAGAATGTACCCTTGCACTTACAGAGACACACAGTGGGGGTCCATGAGAGTATTAACTCTTGACTGAGACGAGTAGCCCGAACGGTGGTGTGCTACTTGGAGCACAATGTGATGCGGGAGGACTAGGACCTCACTGATATTTTTTGTATAGTCTTTATGACGATGTTATGGGCACAGGAACCCAACATTTTTCCCTTCTATGTACTTTTTGATGTAATGAAACATTTTCTATCACGCCGTATATATATACATATTCGATTTTTTACAGTGCCAAATGATGTTTTAAATGTGATGTGTTTTAGTTTACATGCGATTTATGATTTATTTCCTTTATGAAACTTTATCTATGTGCGAGATAATGATCCATGATGTAATTGGATAACGAATCCGAAATGGTATTGAGTTCACTTGGTATGTGTCTGTATTCAATAAAATCAAACATTCGTTCAAGATGACGAACTCGTAAGTGGAGATGTAGTAGGATAGGATTGCGAATAGCGTAGATTCAATTAAGTTGACATACCACGAGTTGAGAGTCTAGGTTGACGATCATGCGAGAAACGCCTAGGGGGGAGGCTTTGGTTAAAAGTCCGATGACAACATGATACTTTGCCATGTTGTTAGTTGCTCATCCTAAGCAAATACCTCCTGAACTCACCAACTCATCAGAGTGGTAAACGACCCAAGCTGCAGAAGAAACGTTTTGGGTGTGTCGAATAGTGCCATCCGCAAATCCGACAAAGATAGGAAAGGAAGATGTCATCTGCACATGAAAACACAAGACACATTATAAGTGGCTAAGGCAAAAAATCGAGCACGCAAAAGAAAAAGACACACCAAACTAAAATACAACAGTGTACAAAGCACGCATGCTAGATGTTATATGCATAGTACTTATTAAGGTAAAGCCTGTTTCGGGGCTCACCCAGAGAGATTCCGTCATAGTCAACTATCTTGTAGGCGCCTCTATGTAAAACACGTTTCACGATGTAAGGACCATGCCATAGAGGTTCTAACTTACCTGTCCCTAACTTATCATGAGCTTGGTCATAAACGAGGACTAAGTCTCCTTCTGCAAAAGTACGAGGGTGGACGGATTTGTCATATTGATTCTTGATTTTCTTTTGATACGTCTCGTTAACGAGAGTGACATCACAACGTGTTTCATCCAACCTGGTTAGGTGTAAGAAGCGTTCCTCTTCGACAGAAGTGTGAGGCAGGAGTTCTACTCTGAGTTTCAATGAGGGAATGTCGCACTCGATTGGTAAAATAACTTCTATGCCATATACTAACTGGAAAGGAGTGAATCCAGTAGCAGTTTTCACTGAAGTACGGTAAGCCCAGAGAGCGGAGAAAATTTGTAGATGCCAAGATGTCTTGTTTGCCCCTACCATACGTTGAATCATGGTTTTAAGGACCTTGTTGATATATTCAACTTGTCTTTTTGCCCGAGGATAGTATGGGGATGAGTTCTCATGGTGAAAACCCAGTTTGGCATGAAACTCACTCATCATCTAGTTTTTAAAGTGCGAACCATGATCAGTGACAATGGCATGTGGAACACCAAAATTAGTGATGATGTGGTTGAAAAAGGAAAGAGTTGCAGTACGACCATCATTCAGAAAGGTAGGCATAGCCTCAGCCCATTTTGTGAAGTAATCGACGACAATGATGATGTAACCGTGCCCCTTGATTGAGGTAGGCTTACACTGCATGAAATCAATGCCCCATTTGGCAAAGGGGACGATGACAATAATGGGATGCAATGGAGCAGGGTGGGTGCATTCCTTTTTGTGAAAAACTTGGCAGGGTGGGCATTTTTTGACTGCCTCGATACAATCTTTGAAAATAAAGGGCCAAAAGTAGCCGACACGTAAGATTTTTTGAGCTATAGCCATCCCAGAAAGATGACCGCCACATGCTCCAAGGTGACAGTTATTAAGAATGCGTTCAACCTCTTTATGAGTCAAACATCGTCGGAGGATGGTATCAATACCATGACGATACAAAGTGTCACCGATGATAAGGTAACAACAAGAATGGTGATGAATACATTGACGTTCTTCACAAGATATATCAGGCTGAAAACGTTGGGTCTGGAGATAAAGAAGGATATCTCCGTACCAAGGATCAGACATGATGATGAGGAACAAAGTCTCATCGGGGAGATAATCTCTGGGCTGAGTATCTTCATCAGGATGGGGAAAGTCACAGATAAGCTCCGCAAACACCAAAGAATTTTTAGCTTTGGACTAAGCAAATTTGAGATCGAACTCTTGAAGGATGACGATCCATTTAGAATATTTTCCCCCAAAAACTTGACGTTTCAAAATGTGATACATGGGGTTAGAGTCCGCGATAACTATGGTGGTGCATAGAAAAATGTAATGACATAATCTTCGTACAACGATGATGGCTGCTAGATCCAACTTTTCAACATGTGAATATCGGAGCTCGGGAACAGATAAACTTTTTCTCAAATAATATATCACGTGTTCCTCACTGATAGGGTCATCTTGAACTAACACCATAGCAATAGTGGAAGTAGAGGCTACTAAGTAAAGGATATAGTCCTACGTATAATTTAGAGGATGCAACAGAGGTGCATTGGTCAATGCATGCTTAAGAGCAACAAAAGATCGTTGAGCAGTGTCATCCTAGAAGAAAGGGGTGTCTTTCTGCAATAATCGCATAAATCCTTTGGTAATCTCAGCGTAGTTACAAATGAACCAGCGAAGAAAGTGTTCTTTCCCCTGCAAACTTTGGAGTTGTGTGAAATTATTAGGTGGAGGTAAAGCAAGGATAGCCTTAATTTTTAAGGGATCCACCCAAATCCCGTCCTTGGAAACCACGAAGCTGAGGAGTTGACCTGATTAAAAAACAAAGATACATTTATGTGGGTTCAAACGAATGCGGTAGAACTGACATCGAAGAAAAATAGCCTGTAGATGACCAAAATGGTTTGATTGACTGGATGAATGGGAAGGTAAATCGTCGAGGTAAGGTTCCGCAATATGTTTGATATCGTGGAAAGCAGATGACATGGCCCGCTGGAATGTGGCACCAACGTTTTTGAGGCCAAACGGTAGTTTTCGATAGGTGAAAGTTCCCCATGGGCAGATGAAGGCTGTCTTATGCTGATCAGCAGGTAAAATGTCAATCTGGTTGTACCTTGAGAAGCCATCCATAAAAGAGAAAATTACGCTACCAACGCAATTATCAAATGATCTGGTCGATGAAGGGTGTAGGGTAGTTGTCTTTCAGACAAGCCTTATTGAGGTCCCTATAATAAATGCAAACACAAATGGTCCCTTGCTTCTTAGTAACTAGAACAATGTTCAAAACCCATTCCGTCAAAGGGATAGGATAGACGAAGCCAGATTTCAATAATTTCTCAACTTTTGCTTTAATGGTCATGGTCTTCTTAGGATGGACCAGGCGAAGTTTCTTTCGAACATGTTTTACACCTGGGTAGGTTTTAATCTCGTGTACAACGATCGAAGGATCGATCCCTGGCATTTCCTCATAGCTCCAAGCAAAGACATCACAAAATTCTTTAAATAAAGTGGTATAAGAAACCACTTCCTTGGGCGAAGAATTAACACCGAGATTAATATTTTCCACGACACCTTCCTTGATCGAAATGTCAATAATGACTGTAGAGGTAATGTTGCCTAAATTCCCCTCAGAAAGAGTATCTTGTGTAAGTATGGGTGATTGTGGAAAGTCGACAACNGGGGGGGGGGGAGAAGATAGAGTGTATATCTTCCTATATTTCTTCAAGAGGTGGAAGAAAAGAGGATCGATGATGGTTATCGTCCCAAGGTACGTCATCAATGCTAAGTATTTCCATGATAGATTCGTCAGATGGAAATATTTGAGAAATGTAGTCAAAAGTTGACGTCAAGGAATTTAACCAAGATGGCATCAAATAGGTGTCGGGTGCCAAGAGATGTTGGTCATCCAAAGAGGGAGAGGTTGATTGAATAGAAACGTATGAAGACTTGGTTGGACTAAGTGGCATGTTTTCACCTAGCACATCGAACTATAGAGGACTAGGTACAATCCAGGGATCAGATGATTCCAAAGACTGATAAGTCATAGTTGAAATCATATTGTCTGTGGCAATATGATGCATGGTAGGAGAAAGTGGTGCAGGGAAGGTACCCATGAGGGTGGAATATTTTAACAAGCCTACACCAACACTTTCATACGTGGTCTTATGATCTCCCAAGAATGGAATATTGTTGGTAGTGGGAGCACGAGCATCGGGTGTACATAAATCTAACTGATCGACAGTGACAATTTTTCCCTGATGAGGAAATTATACACATTGAAATATCGACAAAGAAACGATAGTCATAGCATAAAACCAACTTCTTCCAAATAAAAAGTTGTAATCGAGGGGAGCATCGACCACCTCGACGTCAACGGTGACGGTTTTGTCGCCCAACTGGACGGACAGGGACTGCAAGAGTCCATGGGGATGAAAACCTCGCCCATTGATTGCGCGCAACATCATTGGGGATTTGTTAAGTGTGGGTGATTTTAAACCTTTCCAACACACTAAAGACATGACACAAGTAGAGGCTCCCTCATCCAAGATAGTACGGTGAATTTGTTGATTGTGAAGCAACATCAATTTGGAAACAAAGTTGGTGGGAGAGTCGAGATGTAAAATTGTCTAGGTTAAACATGATATTTTTGGACGAATCAGGATCAAAAGTGCTAATAGCAGCCAAGAATGTTCTACGTTGACTAGGGAAGTGCTGTAGAACTTCTAACGCAGACATAGCACACAATGCTTGAGCCAAATATTCAACAATGTTGTAGTTCTGGGTGGCACGTGAACTAGGATTATAGTGCTCTTAGGAGGGCGTAAGATAGAGTCGAACACAGGTTTCTCGATCTAAAGTGGTCCAGACGGAGGACTAACAAATGGAGGACTAACAGAGGCTAGTGATGAATCTGGTAAAGTACCGTTAGTGACTTTTCCTTTGTCAGGTTTAATTGGTGTGTTGTATGTCATCGAGCAGGTGGTTAAATCAATCCCATTAAATAGATAAATATGGGCACTTGTTGAGGGTTCATCATGAGAAGGGTGGCTGGAACTACCCCTTGGAGAAGGGGTTTGAGCAACCATAGATTGTTGCCGAGGAAAAGGCTGAGTAAGCACGATGGGTTTGGAATTACCCTTAAAAATTTTGGCCACTTCATCGCGATATAGTCTCGAGTGTAGTGATCGTCACCACAAATAAGACATGGGAATTTTGGCTTCCGCTGTGGTTTCTTTTCGGTAGCATGCTGTGGGTTTTGAGCTTTCGGTTGTTCATTGTTATTATTCTTCTTTGGTTTGTTCTTTGTCTTATTCTTACCTCCAGATTGTTGTGGAGGTGCAGATTGAACTGCATTCACCTCAGAGATTTGAATTTAGGAGGAGGTAGAGGAGGGTGTGGTCGAACTAGGAGTGGATGCCAGAGTAGATCGATTTGTTGTTCCAGTCGACTGGGAAACAGATTGGGTTTTGATGGAGCCGATAACTCCATCCGCATGTGACGTGGATGAAGGTTTGGATGGATCAGTGTTTGCAGGGGTAACATTTGGGATTAATTCATACAAAGTACCAGATTGGGAATAAACCAAATCTAAGTATTGAGCCCGAGAAATGGCCTCTTCCTCGGTGACTACACCACCCATGGCAACATCACGAGCAATCGGGGGTAAGAGTGATTTAGTAAACCATTCCGCCAATAATTGGTCAGGAATGATTTCTTTGATCAACCTTCGTCGTCACCTCCACTCATGAATATGATTGGAGATGTGCACGGAGTTGGTCTAACGAAGGGAGGTCAAGAGTTCGGTACCTGTCTCGTATCAAATGGGTAGTTGAAAGTGTGTGAGAAGGGACATGGAAAGGAAGTTGAAGTCTTGAAAAGAACCACGTCGCAGTTCAATATACCAATTGGCTGCTGAACCCGTAAGTGTTCGCTAGAAAAGACACAAACGTATAGAATCGTCCATTAAAGAGTTTGATGAAAACCATAAATGGAAAGTCATCACATGGTTATTTGGGTCTTCTCCAGGTTTACCATCAAATTTTGGAATATCATAAGGTAGTTTAGCCGGAATCACTGGCCAGAAAGGATAATGACGTATAGGATCATTGGTCAACCAAGACAAGTCTGGGAGATCCAGAGTAGCAAGGAACGATAGCTGTCAGTTAACCCGAGGGTGATACTGGTGTGGCATAAGGACACCAGTAGGACCGTAAAATGGGTTAGGTGGATAATTGTAACCAGTAGGTCCTCCTACATACGGTTGTTGCTGACCAGAGTAAACGAGATTCGAGGAGGGTTGAGAAACATGTGCGAGCGGAGGATAACCTGATGGGTTTTGAGGATTATAATTTGGATTTGGTGTTTGCCTATAGGGGGAGTAAACATTTTGTCCATAAGGAGGATATATATTAGTCCCTTGAGAAAGATGAGGTTGTTGTAGAGCTTGAGGATTATGCCCCCCAGAGAACTGTGGGTTTCCTGGGAAATGGATGTTCCATGGATTGGGCATTGTAGATGCATTCTGTCCATAAGGTTGATGATGGGCTCCAGTATGAGGTTGCCCCTAGCATGAGATTTCCCTCCAAACAGAGGTTTCCCTCCAACATGAGGTTGAGTCCTTGGAGTTTGGAAACCATACGTAAACGACTGAACGATGCCACTTAATGGATTAGAGCCACCAAGACCAGTCCCTCTGGGTTGTTGTATAGGTATAGAACTTCTGGGTATAACTTGGGTAGTTTTGACAACATAAGAATTCAGTGCTCTGTACCCAAGGGGGAGTTATGAAGAAGGCCTAGATGAAAGTGGTGTACCAATGGGAGCTTGGATAATCACCACATTACCGGTGGGAATAGTCACAACATGAGGGACCATCGTAGAATGGGCCATCTGGAGAGAAATAGTGGAACTTGGACCAACAGAATGCATGTTCGGACCAATGGACGGTGTGATTGAACTAACGGTTGTACCAGTAAAATGATCTAAAGTTACGGTATAGGTAACAGATGTTTCGGGTATTTGGGTTATGACAGGTATATCAACACCTATTCCTAATCCGTAAAGGTCTCGCACCGTGCGAGGTGAGTTTCGAACTATGTCAACAGTCCAAAGGGGGTCTCCGACTTGAGGGCCTGAATGAGACCTGGTCGAAATGTTAGAAGGATCAATGACAACAATTTCTCTAGCTGAATTCAGCTGGAGAAAATGCCTTTCACATCCCGCAGGAATGCAGAAAGCCTCCATAGGATCCGTAACAATTCGAAAATTTTCTAAAGAGGTGGAAACTTCCTCCTGTGAGGTTATAATGTCGTGGACCTCGCTCTGTTGAGGAGATCCCTCCATAGAATGAGGGGGTAAAGGGGTAGAATCTTCCATATTTTCTGGGGGAAGTCCCTATACCCTACGCGAACGGCGTGGAGGGTCGATGTTGGCAGAAAACATTCGATGAAAAAAATCTATGGCCAACTAATGAAAAAGAAACAACATGCACTAATCAAATCTAGGAATCAAACCAAGCAAACAAAACCTTCTCTCGATGACTGTACTAGTTGGTGATGAAATCCAATGTCACATGATCAAGTCAAGAAGGGACTAGGATATGGTGGAATAGTTACGATGGTGACCTGCTTAACGGAATTGCGCCTTGGTGCAAGCTTCCACGTAGTAATTGTGGATTTACCCTCCAAGGATCCCGAGTGAGTTTGACCACTGTCTGTTCCAGGTACAACGAATACTTCCCTTCACCGTCACCTTGTGTAAATACCTAAAGATTATGGCTACTAAGGAAACCAACTCGTAGTCATCCCTTGGGTGAGTACATTCGACAGTCCAGTCTGAACGTATGAGCAGGATAACAAGTCTGAAATCCTTCGAGAGAACTGAGGACAAGTGGACTGGTAGAACTCCAGAGGACCCCGAACGGATTCAGAGTTCATGAAGCACCGAGACCAAATGAAACCAGCTAAACCTTAAGAAGAACCCTCAATATACGATTTGACCACTACAAACGGTTGAACCATGGATGGATAATCTATGTAACTCTCCCGAATGCGACCTCGTGCATAACCCCTGTGTGAGAGGGGGATCCCAGAAAGCCTATATGACAATTGGATTTTCTCTCCCTATCACAAGATGCTAATGTTTGTTTTGAATACTTTGGA
Source organism: Picea engelmannii (assembly GCA_009831015.1). NCBI lineage: Eukaryota > Viridiplantae > Streptophyta > Pinopsida > Pinales > Pinaceae > Picea > Picea engelmannii. Next base: position 808,446 of record ML783604.1, on the reverse strand, counting down.
GAGTTATACTCATAGCCTAATCCAAAGTGATAATCCTAGTCTAATGTTGGTGGAAGATTCTAAAAAAAAATGTTCTAGATAAATTTTAATTAGCATTAATTTTGCAGCTGTTCTTTAGTCAAGGGTGTATGAAAATGAAACTGATGGTATTATGACTCAATTCCCAAAAAATGCATAAGAAATGATAAGCAGTCTTTTATTTCAATAAATGCCTATTTAAGGGATGGAGAAAGATGTTCTTTTCACTGTCAAACACTAAGATGCAGTATCCTCAATCAATTGTTTCTCAATCAAATCCAGTATAATGCTAAAAATTTCATAGAATTTTGTTCTAATATCCAAAAAAAATCATAAAAAATGTATCCCTTTGCTTGATGTGTGAATGATAATCAATTTGATGTAAAGCTCCATATGTCATTTAGACTTTAAGATCAATGAGATTCAAACAATCACAAGCAAACGTCACACAAAGAAAAACACACTCTCATCGTGATTAAACAAGAAGAACAAAGATAACAAAACTTGCAAAAAGAAGGAAAAAGGCTTGGATAAGATGACCTCAAAGATCAAATGGGATGGTGCATAGACCTTTGAATTTCCTCACAAAATCTTTCATTCAGTCAGATAAATGAGAGGAAAATAGTAAGTTCACTCTAAATCGTCGAAGACAAAGAGTGACTTCAAGGTAAGGAAAAAATATCAAAATTCCAAACAAAAGGTGATCAATTCTCAGAAAGTAAGGTGTTGAAGGCCAAGACAAAGATGTACTGAGGTTGTAAGGACTCTGAGTAAGTGCCAACAACAAGAAACTGTCAGAGATTAAGCTCCTAGAAGGTTTTGACAGAAAAGGGGAAACACTCTGGTGTCAAGGGCAGGGAGTGCCAACGCTCTGGTAGAAGATGTAGGGGGGGACTGGCCACTAAAAATTCAGAAAAATGCCCAGAAAATAAAAAAATCAAGCAAACTCAGACAATCAAAGTGGATAGGATGAAATAAAGGGCCAATCAACAGATCTAAGAATCAGAGACGCGGTATGGAGAAGGTCAAAGAATGAGAAAAGGCCAAAATAAGACCTAGGAAAGGAAACACAAATCAAATTTCCTCCCCAGTGGAGTCGCCAATTTCTGTTACAGGGAAATCCCCCTGCGGACAAGTGGATTCTCTCTTGGGCTCTAGACTCCTAATACCAAGACAAAAAAGTGCTATTGTGGACACTGACATTCCTTTTCATGAAGCTAAACTATTCAAATAAGAAGAAGGAAGAAGGGTAAATACCTTTTACCGACGTTTGTCCTTGCTCGATCCAGGCTGATCTTGATCTCCAAGTTCTTCAGAAGGTCCTGCAATACAATGAGAAACAACAATGAAACATACTTCCTACACTACCATGATTAGCTTCATAATGGATCTATAAAAGAAACAAGTTCATGAAACGTACACAAACTTTAAAGGAAACAGGCCAAGCATAGATTTGTATTAATGAAAACAAAGTGAAATGCTTACATCCATAGATGTAGGTGAATCCGCTTCACCAAGCTCTCTTTGTCCAGACCCTTGCTCAAATAATCCACACACATAATGATGATGCTTCAATGATATCTCCCTTATGATATCATAAGTTTGATGCTTTACAATGTCTCTCCTTTCACCATGAAGAGGCCTCCTTATATAGGATTGGAGAGGCCTAACCACTTAAGATATTCTTGGGATAAGTTGAGGATTCTTCT
>ML783604.1:766752-798439 GCA_009831015.1 Picea engelmannii | reverse complement strand
AGATAAGTCTCACCTTATTTGCAGTAGAAGAAAAGTTGAAGATGCACCCTTGAAAGGAGTTAAAAAAAAAGTAATTCATGCAGATCATAGGTCTTGTTTTACTCACAGTAATAACAGAGGAAAAGTTGTTACTGAATGAACCACTGATATATTATGATCACAGTAGATGTAGTACTAAATTGCAATCATTCACTCTTCAAGAATTACAGAAAGAAATTTAGAGAAATGGAAACACATAACTCAAATTGAACAAAATTTAGAATCTCTGTCTGCACTTGTATTAATACTAAAAAATAGTTTCTCTTTTACATTCGGCAAGAAGCAACCCTGAATAGATCTAAAATCTGTCTATTTATACAAAATTTGTCACAATTGAAAACTGTTGGACTTCCCACAATATATGACTAAAAATAGAATACATCCGAATAAAATAACAACATGCAAATATTGTTGATTTTTGCTGGCGCTTCCTCTGTCTCTTCATCTTCTTGTAGATGCGCTCATTTTCCTTTGATCTTTAAGTTGGGTACATATTTCCATTAAGGCCACCACAATCATTTGGCTTACTGTCTTTTCCATTTGATCCTTTTGCCATCTGTCCCTTCGATTGCGTTCACTGGGATAAATAATTGCAGTTGAAGACATGGGGGGGGGATAATTAGATGAGTGGTTCAGTGTTGGATCGTTATGAGATGGCTAAGGGTACAGGGAAGAGTAATTATTCACGAAAAGGATGATGGGGGAAGAAGTGTCCAATAAGGACGTGGGATGAGTGGATGCAAGAAAGCGGGTGGTAGGGATAGACGAGGTAAGTGACGGTTGGAGGGTGAAAGGTAGAGTGGGTGGAGAAAGTGGACACTTTACATGCTCTTTCACTTGCTACCAGCTACACTTGCTTTTCCCTGTTCAATGCATTGGGTGCACCTGTCCATCAATGCTACCACGAATCTTGAAGGCTCAATCCTTTCTTTTAATTCAAAGGAAAACATCTTCTTCTGTATTTGAGGCAACTTCTCCTCGATCTTGTTCACTTCTTGGAATGTGAGCTTATATTGTGAACTTGGATTAACCAATCATTCATTTATTTTAAGTAAATCAATCTGGCGCATCTCTTGGATGGCCGCTTGAGTATTTTCCTTGTTCTTTTTGGAGCTCTGCTGGTTCATTTCTATTTCGATCTGCCCCAATGCTTCTGAGATATTATTCCCCTCAAATTCAATTATATTTTTATTTATGGAAGATAATGCTTCTAGAAAAGCCTCTTTTGAATCTCTGGCAAGTTTCTTGCCTTCTTCCAGATTTGTTTCCCAGGATTTTAGGGCCATTTCACCTCTTACTTGTTCAGAATGAGAGAGAAGGGTAAGACCAGGGGAATTAACTTTATGCTTCCATATGAGAACCTCTTGAACCTTAGACCGAGATGCACATGCCTTGTTTTCCTTGACATAAATATTTTTTAGAGAAAGGTCTACTGCCTGATAGCATTTCTGAATAACATCAACTTTTTGATAGAGTTCTTGCTGAGAAACTTCCAGCCTCTCATTGATTTCTGATGCTTGAGTTTTGAAGGCCGGAATATCTATCCTTGTGTTCTATGTTAGGGTCAATCTGGCCTGCAACTGCTCAATCAAATCGTCAAGTTGACTGATCAAACCTTGGATGGCCTGTGAACTCTGGTAGAGAAGCTTGAGGTTATCCTGTAACTGCTTAATTTGATGCTGATGACTAGCCATGATTTGTTCAATGTTCTGGTTCATCCTGCTTCTAACAATATGTTATGTAATGTATATCTCATTCTTCAAATTCTCTACTAGGAGACATTTCTGTCGCAGTTGTTCGGTTAAATTTTCCATTGACCATTGATTGGAAGTGGCAAAATCCCCTAGTGAACCTATAACTTCTTTCGCAAACTCAGGACCATCATGGTATTTCCCATCATACACCAATCTTTTCCTTTTAGTGACAACTCCATCCTTTTGGTGAGATTCTCTTTTTACAATAGCTTTTTGTTTCTTGCTGAAAAAGAAATATGAGGGAGGCATCTCTTCGGGCAATATAAGAGTAAGATCACCTGCAAAAGTGAGTTCGGAACTAGGATTTCTGAAGATGGTATGTAAGGGGGTTAATGATGTAATAAGAGACATAATTTTTGTGGAAGGTTCTTGTCCTGTTGTATTCAGAGTGCTAGCAGGAGTAGCTGGTGTTGAATGAGGAACAACTTGTCCCATATTCATAAAGGCTTCGAACTGAGCTAACACTTATGGATCATTCCATGTTGACAATGATGCTCTTATTTTGTGAATTAACATTTCTGAGCTTTTTGGGACTTCCTCAACTTTTTGCTTAGTGGAGTAACTTGGCTTAGATTCTATAGGTCTAGCTTCCTGTGAAGGAGGCGTGGGTTTTGACTCTCCTTGCAATATCTTTGGTAAGTTGTTTCGTTTGTGTTTTTGAAAGCAGAGAAAACCATCTTGTTGGTCATGAGGTAGAATCTATAATTTGCTTTGGACTTCCTCATAAGATCTAACTCCCCTGAACATTTCATCATAAGGAGAATTCTCATGGATGTATCGCTTCATGTTAAACTGAGCCAGATGATTTTCCACTATCTTATGTGGATCATGCTTCTTGAACTTGATGTCAACTAATTTGAAATATTCCAGGGTTGTGGCCTCGACTTTAGAATGACCGAAATCTAATAATGTGAACATGACAACTTGGATGGGGAAGGTTGGCCAAACCTTTTTCTGAGCTTCTTTCAACTCCTTGCTGATACCTCCTGCTACTGTCTAGTATGCCATTTCTCTGCACACCATCCTGTAGAGTAAAAACTATGGAAGGGCATGAGGAGGAACGAAACATTCAAATAGTCTGATATAGGAGAAATTGTGCTCAATGAATCAGTCTGCAAGTGTGCCTAATTTCCCTATAATATTTTCAGAAATCCGGGGCAGCGGGTGACCATAGATAGCTACGTGAACCAGTACCACCATGTTGTGACAGATTTCGTAAAAGAAATATTTGGCATTTTCCTCCCATAATTTGGAGTGATAGAAATGAATTGACTCAGAAATAGCCAGGGTCCAACTCCAGTTCATCAGGGGAAAAGGGGTCATGAAACAAATGGCATCCATAATATACGCTGACATGTAAAAAGGAGCAGGTTTCCCATCAAAATATGAATCCGTCTACATTTAGAATGTGGCAATCCAAAAAACACTATTTAGGGCCCCAAAACAACACTGGAAGTACATAAAGATGTACTGACATGAAAAAATCCAAAATAAGCCAATTGGATTAGGTGGGTGGCCACCAATCTCCACCTGGAAGTTGTGTAGGGTTTCAAACATCCCCAGAAGTGTAGAACCCAAAATTACAAAGAAGTACAAAAGAACATGTTGAACTAAAAACTGTCAAGAAGAGCCAGTTGGAGCAAGTGGGTGGCCACCAATATCCACCTGGATTAGTCCTCCCCCCTTAGGAAGAAATGGTCTCCATTGCGTTGAGTGACCCCATCAGGTGAGGAAAATTCTGCTGAATTTGGCCCCGAGTGAGCCACTTGCCTTGGTGTAGGAGCTGCCCTGCCTTGACTACCCGATAAAGTTGGATCCTATGTTGGCAAGTGCCCTTGACCTGTGTGTCCACTATTTGATCAGTGGATGCCTATTCCATGCAGTCAGGGTTGAGCTATGTTGGTGTCAGTTGTTCTGCGATCTCTAAGGTGTCCAATAATGGTGGAAAATATGGCCGAAGGAGGTCCACATTGAACACTAGGTGCAAGCCAAGGAAGGGTGGAGTGATGAGCTCAAAAGAATTGCTACCCACAACCTTGGTGATAGTGTAAAGCGAAGTGGGCGGAGCTTCCGATGGGGCCCTGTAAGGTGCTCTTTCTTCAAATTTAACCATACCTTGTCGCCCACCTAAAAATTGTGCGGTACCTGGTGTTGATCATAGCGCTGCTTGTACTTAGCATTGACATTCTTCAAAATTTCATGGACCTGTTGGCGGATGTGCTGAATCCGCTCAATGAATCTGGTGGCTTTGTCGGCCTTAGACTGAACATGTGAAGAACCTGTCTGTGTTGTTGCAAGAGGTAGTGCAACATCAATGGGAACCAAGGGTTGGAATCCCAGCCCCACCTAAAAGGGGCTATGGATAGTGGAGCTATGGAGAGCCTTGTTGTAGCTGTGTTGAACATAGAGAAGACTCTCATCCCATGTATGTGGATGCTTAGAGTTATACTTGTGTAGGATGTGCACAATAATCTGATGGACGACCTCTTCTTGGCCATCGGTTTGAGGGTGGAAGGCAGTGGATTTAGTGAGCTTGGTGTCCAATAGTGACCAAAGAATCGATCAAAATGTGCTGAGGAACTTGTTGTACCGATCAGAGATGATGGTCTGTGGTATCCCAAAATGGACCCACACTTGTTCGAAGAAAATATTGGGAGTATCTACCACTGTGATGCTCTTCTTGCAGGCTGTGAGAATGGCCATCTTTGAAAACCGATCAACCACCACAAATGCACAATCATTTCCTTTCTTGGTGGACGGAAGGCCATACATGTAATCCATTGAGATGGATTCCCAACGCCTCTTAGGAGTAGGAAGAGGTGTGTATAAGCCTTGCTTCTTGATGGTTGAATTGGCAATGACACAGGAAGTGCAAGATCTGATATACTTGTTAACATCCTGTCGAAGTTTTGGTCAATGAAAATGTTTCTATAGAATGGCCACAGTTTTCTCCATGCCAAAATGTCCTGCCATCTGACTGTAGTGAACCTCCCAAATCAGCTTTGCATGCTCACTCGCAGGAACACAAAGATGGCTTAGATGGCATAATAGTTCATCCTTAATGTGAAAATCGGTGACATTTGCGCCTGTACCCAAGAGATGATAGGTGGTGGCGAAGTCTGGATCTTGTTGATAACTTTGGGGCCACTCAAATTCCTCATGCCCACAGAAATGGAGCACGGTGGTGAATGTAGCTATAGGAGGTCGGCTGAGGCAGTCAACAACATGATTTGTGCTCCATGTCTTATACTTGATGTTGAGATGGAACTGTTGCAGGTAGGTGGACCACTTATGATGGTAGTCGTTCTGTAACTTCCCCTGTGTTTGTATGAACTGCAGAGGCATGTGATCAATGTGGATGATTGTCTCCTTTCCCATAATGTAATGTTTCCATTGACGATAGTCTTGTACAATGGAATACATTTCCTTGTCATAGGTGGGGTATTTCTAGAAAGTATCTGAGAGTGTCCCACTATGGTATGCTACCGGATGACTGTGTTGAGTGAGAATTGCGCCTACAACATAGTCGAATGCATCAGTCTCAATCTCGAATGGTTGTTGCAGATCGGGTAAGGAGAGTACTGGAGCTGAGCACACACGATTCTTTAGATCATCAAATGCTCATTGTTGTGCCTTCCCCCACGTGAAATTTTCCCTGCCACCACCCTTGGTCACTTTTCTGAGTGCCCATGTAATATGGTAGAATCCAAACACGAACCGCCGGTAGAAGTTGGCAAGTCCAAAGAAGCTCTAAAGCTCAGTTAGTGTGGTCGGGGCTGGCTAGTCACAAAGGACTTGGATCTTAGCTGGATCCACATGTAGCCCATGTTCATCAACAATGTAGCCCATGTATTGGACCATTTTCATGCCAAAGGAGCATTTCTCCAAGTTGGCATACAACTTGTGCTGTCGCAAAGTGCTCAAAACCTGTTGAATATGATGCATGTTCTCCTCCCAAGTTCTACTAAAGATGAGGATGTCATCCAAATATACCACCACAAAAGAGTTGGTGAAGGGTCTCAATACATCATCCATCAACCTCATGAAATTGGTTGGTGCATTTGTTAAGCCAAAGGGCATGACCAACCATTCGAAGAGACCTTCTTTAGATTTGAAAGTTGTCTTCCATACATCATTTGGCTCGATGGGAGCCTGGTGGTAGCCAAACTTTAGGTCAATCTTGTTGAAGGTCATCATTTCAGGGAATTGGGTATCGGTTCCTGACTGTGATTTTGTTTAATTCTCTATAATCAATGAAGAGTTTCCAGGTCCCGTTTTTCTTCTACTCTAGTACAATCAGGCTTCCACAAGGGGAGGAGCCGGGTCTGATGTGCCCATTTTGAAGAAAATCTTGGATCTGACGCTTGATTTCATCATTTTCCATCAATGAGCGTCGATAGAATGGTCCATTAGGCAGAGGTGCACCAGGGGTCAGATAAATTGAATGCTTGACTTGGCAGTTTGTCGGTACCTCAATGCGTGACGAGAAGATGTCTTTGTAATCTTCCACGATTCTGTCCACTTGCTTCTGTTGCAAATAGAGGCTTTGTGTAGAGGCCAGATATGTGGCAACAAACCTACTTACTGTGAGCACGGATCACAAAGAAGATGAAATTATGGGTCTGTGAAATGACCTTATTGCATTTCTTAGCAAAGATTAAAGAAAGAGCGATAGACAACGCTACCTCTGGTATCCTGTACAATTGTCAACCCAAAGTAATAATAACACTGCGGGGTCTAAACTCAAACATCATGTTGCTTCCACAAATATGGTTGTCCTAAAAGAACATCACACACTTCAAGGGGAGCAATATCACACAATACCTCGTCTTTGAAGGGCTTGATGCCGTAGGGAAGACGACACTATTGGCTGACGCAAAGGTCTTGTCCTTGGCGAAGCCAACCGATGGTGTAGGGTTGTGGGTGCGGTGTCGTCGGTAGGTCCAACTGCTTGATGACCTCTGCTGAGATCAGGTTCTTCTAACTGCCACTATAAAAAATGAAATGAAGCAGATCCTCCTTTACCCACATTTGAGAGTGAAAGATGTGTTCCCCTTCCTCTGGTTCTTCTGGTTAGCTTGGCTGGAATTTGGTGGTAGCGACAATGGCACTGGGTTCGAAATCGATAATCCGCTTGCCTCTTTCTGGATTTGATTCGGAGTCAGAATCTTCCTTTGACTCGGAAGATTTCAACTTGACCACCAATGACTACTTGGAGCGACATTCTTCGATGTTGTGCCAAGGGATTTTATGGTATTCACACCATTTTCCCGTGTCCTTATTATACTTCTCATTACCCTTCTTGTGTTGCATCTTGGATTGGTTGTCTTGAGAGTGGACATATTTTCTCTGTCCCTTGTTTTGTGGGTTGGGGCCGCCTTTTCCCTGCTTCGATTGTGAGGAGTTTGTAGATCCAAACTCTCGCCTCTTCTGCTTAAATTTATGCTCGATCTTGAAAACATATTTATAAGTCGTACCCAATGATGCGATGTCTAGAAATTCCATTTCTGTTTGAATGTATATATAAGAAAACAATGATATTTGAGCACCAGATGTCGTTCAGAGTCTTTGATACCCAATTTGGTGTGCAGGGTATGGAAAATATTGGTAAAATCTAGTACTGTCTGGTCCCTTTCTTGACGCAGGGTGGTCCATCTTGTGTACTGGTCCTCGTAGCTTCCAACATGGTAGTATAGATATTTAATGACATCCCTGAAGGAATCCCATGTGGGGGAGACCACAAATATTGCATATTCCTCTATGGCCCTTTGTTCAGAGTAAGTATCCCACTAGTCCTTAACATGGGGGACGACCTTGAGGAGTGAAAAAGTAATATTTTCCCTATCGAAAAAATTGTGGATTGAAAGAATTTATCAGCATGACAATATAGGTTGTAATTTTATACCTCTATGATTCTTAGGTCAAGTGGTAATATTATCATCATAAAAACTTCCTTCACATTCATTTCAAAAACAATTTTCTTAAAATTTTATTTGAACTATAAGAAGAGTAGGAATGCATACCCTCTTTTCCTTTTGAATTCCAACAAGGCAGATTATTTATTTGTCACCTGTTTTTAGGGAAATCAAATGCTTGAAAGACAAGTGTTGAGTTTTTATTAAGATTCATCTCCCATTTAGCGAGGTCTATTCTACACGAGGAATAAAATGCAAAATGTCAGTAAATCATGTAGAATAGAGATGATATGTGATACATATGTTTTTTATTTTTCGTTTTAATGATATCAAACAATCATATATTTATTTAAAATATTTACAACAAATGATCAACTGACTCGGGTAATTTAGATAAAGAAAAGAACAATTGAAAATCAAAACGCTAATGTCAATCCAATCCAATATATACAATGGAAATCTAAAATGTAAGTACTGCATGAAATGTTTTAAATAACGCCCATTGATAGGAGCGCCAATAATTTCTCCATCAATATTTTCCAGTGAGAATGAGTTTTTTTCCCTCAGCAGCTGCAATTTTGAATGGTCCAAACTAGAGATGATCGAATTTTCCATGTTTCCATGCATCTTCCTTTCTAGCTTCCCATTTTAAAACTAAATCACCAGGAAGAAAATCCCTGTATTTGGATTTTTTATTTTTTTTTTTATCAAAAAGGGATTTCATATTATCCTGGTACTTTTGAAGCTTATCATCCACTTCTACTGTATTCTGCTGAACTTCAATGATTTGATTCATCCTTCTCGTAACATTGTTTGTCTCTTCATTTGAATCTTGCCAGAGTTTCATCATAGGAAGAACAAGATTAATAGGAAGGATAACATCAGTACCATAAACTAATTGGAAAGGAGACATACCTATAGATTTCTTGGTGCCAATTTGGTTTTCCCATAAGGCGTACTTTAAGTGAATATGCCAATCTTTTTTTATTTTCGGTCAAAACTTTCTTGATTATAGTCATCAAAATCTTGTTAGATGATTCAACCAACCCATTTCCCTGAGGATAATAAGGTGTAGAATGACCTAAAATAATATTGTATTTCTGACATAAATTGATCATTTCCATAGATTTAAAAGCCTGAGCATTATCAATAACTATTTTTCTAGGACAACCAAATCTTGCTCGGATGTTTTCTTCCAGAAAGTTTATTACTACTGAATCTATAGAATTCCAAGTTGGAATGGCTTCAACCCATTTCGTAAAGTAATCGATAGCGATTAGAATCCATTTATGTTGAGCACTTGATTGTGGATGTATTTCTCCAATGAAGTCTAGGCCCCATTGTTGGAAACGAGCTTCAACTTTTACTGGAATTAAAGCTAAGGTAGGGCGATTTTGATTACCAGCGAACAATTGGCATGAATTGCAAGCTTTGACCCTTGCATTTACATCAGTAAATAACTTTGGCCAATATTATCATGCCCTTGAAATATTGTAAGTTGTTTCCCTCCAAGCATGATGTCCTCCACATACTCCTTCAGGAAAGTCATCAATGACACCTGCTATTTCAGATTCTGTCAGGAAACATAACGGGAAATCCAGAGGGTCTTTCTAGTATAACTTGCCATCCACAATGCAATACTCAATTGTGTGTAGATTTAAAGTTCTTTCTTTAGAAGGAGTCATGTAATTTGGGCGTTTAAGAGTAAGGAGGTATGTAACAATATCACGGTACCAGGAAGAGGAAGAAAACTTATCTTCAATATAAATTATAGGTGCTTGATCGTCTATTTTCTCTATATCTAGAATAGAATCATGTGATTCAAAGTTGTTTATTCCAAATGCTCTGAAATTTGATTTAATTAATAGCCTTGCCAAACCTTGGCCTTTCACTAGCTTGGTCAGTTTCACTTCTATATCAAACTTTTGAATTTTAGCCAACCATCTACCTCTTCTTCTGTCACTGTCTGGATGAACCAAGATATCTTTAATTGCATTTGTTGGTACATAAGAAATTATTTTGGAGTGTAGGACATATGTTCTGAAATCCTTGAGATCCTTCACCATTGCATATGTTTGTTTTTCAAGAATATCATATCTTAGCTTTGCATCCCTAAGACTTTTACTGAAAAAAGGCTATTGGTTGTTTGAATCCTTCTTTGTTCTTTTGAAGGAGCACTACTGCAATAGTATGCTCATACGCAAAAGAGAAGATTAAGAATTCTTTTGCATAGTTTGGACTTACCAATACTGGTGCTTCTCCTATAGCTTTCTTAACACGCTCGACGCTTTGGCTTTTATAGTCCATTTTACATCACTGTCCTTTTTTAGCATATCTGTAATCAATTTGATTATTTCAACAAAGTTAGGAAGAAATATCCTCAAAAAATTGATCTTACCTAAAAACGATTGAATCTGTTTTCTATTTCTAGGAATATTAATCAGGTCAATAGCCTCAACTCGTTTAGGATCAACCTTGATTCCATGTTTTTAAACTATATGACCTAAAAGTTTACCTTCTTGCATGGAAAAGTGTGATTTTTTGGGGTTAAGAGACAAACCAAATTTTCTGCATTTTTCAAAAGTCCATCTGAGGTGCATCAAATGTTTTGCATCGGAATTGGAAAAAACTGTCAGATTGTCTAGATAAATAACAACAAACTTGTCTCTCTCACCAACGAACGTGATATCCATTGCTCTCTGTAAAGTTTCTCCTACATTCATTAAACCAAAAGACATTTTATCATACATAAAGGTTCCCCATGGAGTAGTAAACACGGTCTTTTCTCTATTATCTTCATGAACAACAAAATGATTATATCCTGAGAAACCATCAATCATAGAAATTTTGTTATCCCCTACTACCTTCTCTAAAACATGGTCCATCTTTGGGAGTGGGTAGTTATCTTTAAAAGAAGACTGATTTAAGTTCCTAAAATCAACGCAGAGTCTTATTTTGTCATTCTTCTTTCTAACAGGGACCAAATTGACCACCCATTCAGAGTATCTGAGGGGAATGATGATTTTTTCACCAAGGAGGTTTTTAACCTCCTTTTCTATTACCGACAGAAGAATTGGGTTTATCTGTCTAAGCTTCTGCCTGAAAGGTTTAATACCATGTTTTAAGGGAATCTTGTGTTCAATAGAAAAAGTATCATAAGTTTTTAAATCATCATAAGACCATGCAAAAACAACTTTATATTCTTTAAGTAACTCAATGTATTTACTCTTTACTTGTGTCGGAAGATATTTTGATATTTTGATCATTTTTGGATTTTCATTAGTTCGTACATTACAATCTTCAACTTCTTTGGGTTGAGGTCGCAAAGTAGACTTCAAAGGTATATCATCCTAGTCAAACAAACTTTCTAAGGGGATCAGACCTTTGGGAATTTGATTGTTTTAAGTAAGAGCATGTGGTGATTTGTTATTTTATCTTGGAACTTCTCTGGGTTCTCTCCTTCCTGCATAATCCAAGCAAGATCGTTCTGATTTTCTTGATCTATGTGGGTCTCAGAAAACTCATCAACCATTTCCAGGAACTGTTTGATTTGTTCATCATCTTCAAACACTTGCCAGTGTTGAACATTGCTCAGAATCTAAGGTCTATGTCTCATCTCAATATGATATTTCAGCTTCAAAACTGTAGGTGGTATGAAATTCGCAACAACTTTGGCCAAAGAATCAACTTGTTGATTTTGCAATCTGGGAATAGAGTGAATATTAAAGGATGAGAAGAAATTCTCTATAATATCCCAGGCACAATTTCTATACGATCTCAATCTCGGATGCTTAGATTGATATTGTTGTTTTATTTGTTTTACAATGAGCTCAACATCACCATAAACTATCAAATGTTCATTTTTTTATTTTCTTGCAGCTTCTAATACTAAGACTAAAGATTCATATTCACATACATTATTGGTATAATAGACCTCCCATTGTAATATATAAGAGAAAGGAATAAAATACTCATCGTCTGGTGCCACGAATAAAGCTCCATCTCCTGCTCCTTCACAGATGAATCACCATCGAAGAATATTTTCCACATCCCTTCTCTAACATTTATATTTTTCCTTGAAATTTCTATTTTTTGATTTTCTTCTTCTATACATTCTTCAAAATCATCATCTATGGATAATATACAATTTCTTAAATTTTGATCTACAACATAGTTTGGGTAGTTATTGGGGTTTTGAGGGTCACTTATGGTATACGCCAGTCTAGTTTCTCTGTACAATCGAGTAAATTGTCCACCAAAAGTTGGAATTGTAGCATAGGTCATGTCTAGTTGAACCGATCCTCCTAGCTTGGCACCCCAAGATCTGGATAGAAGCATACCATAATTGGAAGGAACATCAACAACAACCACATCCATAATGATACTTTTCACAGGAACCTGAGCAAGGCTTACAACTAGATCTTTAATCATACATGGACACTTAACCTTTCTAGAATCGAAAGAGTATAAATCTTGATAAGGTTTGGTAATTTCAAGGCCCAATTTTTCCATGATAATCTTAGGCATTAAATTATGCGAGGCTCCCGAGTCTAACATGAAATTGTCAAGTAAATGATCGTGCACAATCAATGTAATATAGAATGAAACAACATAATCCTTACTGCTTTCAATGTGTGGTCCGAACATGATTGTAGGTTTTTCATCCTGCAAATTGATAACATCATATTGGCATTCAACATAATTTTTTTTATTGCTTTAGCGATTTTTTTTTTATAGATCGGGTTCCTAGCAAGTTCAACTAGAGGGATTGGAATCTTAATTTTATTAAATTCATTCTCTAAATTGAAAGTCCCAATTGGTTTTTCAATTTCCCTGGTCTGAAGTTTAGCCTCTGTATTTTCTGGCTTCTTAGTTTGTACTTCTTTCGTTTCAACTTGCTTTATTCGACAACTTGCGTTTTAGTTGATGGTTTTGTCACTACAGCCTCATTTGCTTTGTTTCATGATAAAATATTTTTCAGTGGAATATTTATAGAACTTTTTTCTCTTGGCCTCAAATCATATTTATGTTGAAGCTCGACCATTATTGAGTCAGCGAGACCTTTGTATGTAGAATCCCCCAGATTTTTGATGTTTTCATCATTATTAAACAAAGATTCCAGATCTAAGGATTTCTCATAATCTTGCTTGGTTAGGTGAGGCTCAAGATCATCATCGCTGAGGTTGTTTATATCTTCCTCTAATTCCTCATAATCTTGCACCTCATCTCTCTGCATGAAATTCTCAGTTTTAAACGGAGCTTGAATCTTTTGATCCTCATTTTTTATTTTCCTTTGTTGTATATGAGGATTAGGAATTCTCCTGAATTGATTCCTAATGTATGGATCAGGTTTGTCTTGTTCTATTTCCATCCTGAAAATTTGTTCGATAAATCTTTGATAATTTTGGCCATTTCATCCATTTTTTCCTCCGTAGATTTTCCAGATCCAGAGGGCCCTGCATGTTCTTTAAAACGCATGGGTTCTCTCATTCCCATATCAACTTTAGTTTTCAACTTCCCGGATGCCATCATATTTGATTCAATCTCTATAGAATCGTCTTTCATTCCCGCTAAAGTAGTGGATCTTCTTTCTCTCAAAAGTTGAGTGAAATCAGAATCAAAAGCCCCTACAAAAGTGACTTTTATAGCTGGTTGAGAAGGTTTAACTTCGGCTGGGATTTTGTGATAAATCTTATTAAATATTTGGATAAATTCTAGGACCGATTCAAAAGTTTTCTTTCTCAAGGCTCCGAATTCGGTTAAGTAATAAATATGATATTTTTTCTCACCCCATTGCCTTAGGAAGGAAGTTTCCAGATCATTGTACGATCGTATAGAACCTACTGGAAGTCCTCTGAACCAAGTTCTTACCTGTCCTTCAAAATTCTGTACTAATAGTATCGTGTAAAATTCCACGTGATCAATGCCAAGAATATCAGAAAATTGATCGAAAAAGGCTATATGTTATGTTGTTGTTAGATCCCCTTCTCCCGTGAATTTAGGGAGGCTCTTCATGTAATTTTCGGGTAAATCATGTAGGACAGAAGGAAGAACTAAGGGAGCATACCTAGCGACTAACTTGGAAAATATCCTAGGGGGTTGATCTTGTCCACCTTCCCCTGCACCTCCGACACCTCCAGCACCAGCACCTCCAGCACCAGCCATTGAAATTCTAGGAGATGGAATCCGAGGGCTAAATAGGAGATTTTCAAAAACTTCGAAAGACTGATCTACTGATCTTTCAACTACTTATGGATGTTGTGAATGAAGTTAGGGAAAATGATCGTGAGAAGATGAAGGATCCAGATGAGGGGGAAAATGAAAACTCGTGCTTGGTTCCTCAGGTTTACCTGATGTATAGATAGGAGAAGTAATGGGGGATGAATCTGAGTAAATAAGATAATCTTCAAGATTTTTGAAAACATAAAATTTTACTTCGGGAAGAGAAAGGATCGACTGAGTACTAATGATAGTGGGTATTGAAATGGATTCTTTGTTTTCATTGGAAAAAGTCTCTATTAATGAAACATGGATGGTCTGGTCAATCTTAAACTTTATTTCAAGAATAATTACCTTTGGATTTTCAAGCTTAATTTCAGGTTTACTTGTTGATGCTTCTGCAGAATGAACTTGTTTAAAACTTTCTTTAAGTGTTAGTTCTTCAACGGGGATCTTATTATTAACTTGCGTAATTCTAGGTTGATGGACCTTACCTGTTGATGCATAAGTTTGTCTGAGATATCCATTGGTTTTAACAATTTTTCGGGATCCGAAATTAGCGTAGTCTTCTTTTCGTCTGGGTTTTTCTTGGTATTCTTTTGACCAAATTCCAACTTTGTCTACAATGGAGTCTCTAGGTGAAAGGTAAAGTAAGCCTTATCCACGTATTCAATATTTGTTCACCATCAAAGACCAAAATTTAATTTTGTTTTTCTCCTAGGGAAGATGATTTTGTTTATTCGTCCCCGACAACAACACCAAAAAGATATTCATGAGATTGATTCTAAGGATCAAAGAATAATGTCAGGCATCAAAGGTTTTAAATGAAATGTTTTTATGAGTGTTTTTTCTACCTTCAGTTTTCTGAGAAATAATCTTTAAATGAAATTAATGATAAGACATTACAGAGGTTGTATCTCATTATCTGAGTCACAATTATAATGTCAAATGATGTCAAAATATTTACAAAACTATTAAAACAAAGTTAGGTATCAATTATAGATAAGTCTCACCTTATTTGCAGTAGAAGAAAAGTTGAAGATGCACCCTTGAAAGGAGTTAAAAAAAAAGTAATTCATGCAGATCATAGGTCTTGTTTTACTCACAGTAATAACAAAGGAAAAGTTGTTACTGAATGAACCACTGATATATTATGATCACAATAGATGTAGTACTAAATTGCAATCATTCACTCTTCAAGAATTACAGAAAGAAATTTAGAGAAATGGAAACACATAACTCAAATTGAACGAAATTTAGAATCTTTGTCTGCACTTGTATTAATACTAAAAAATAGTTTCTCTTTTACATTCAACAAGAAGCAACCCTGAATAGATCTAAAATCTGTCTATTTATACAAAATTTTTCACAATTGAAAACCGTTGGACTTCCCACAATATATGACTAAAAATAGAATACATCTGAATAAAATAACAACATGCAAATATTGTTGAGTTTTGCTGGCGCTTCCTCTGTCTCTTCATCTTCTTGTAGATGCGCTCATTTTCCTTTGATCTTTAAGTTGGGTACATATTTCCATTAAGGCCACCACAATCATTTGGCTTACTGTCTTTTCCATTTGATCCTTTTTCTATCTGTCCCTTCGACTACGTTCACTGGGATAAATAATTGCCGTTGAAGACATGGGGGGGATAATTAGATGAGTGGTTCAGTGTTGGATCGTTATGATATGGATACCGGTTACAGGGAAGAGTAATTGTTCACGAAAAGGATGATGGGGGAAAAAGTGTCCAATAAGGACGTGGGATGAGTGGATGCAAGAACGCGGGTGGTAGGGATAGATGAGGTAAGTGACGCTTGGAGGGTGAAAGGTAGAGTGGGTTTAGAAAGTGGACACTGTACATGCTCTTTCACTTGCTCCCAGCTACACTTGCTTTTCCCTGTTCAATGCATTGGGTGCACCTGTCCATCAATGCTACCATGAATCTTGAAGGCTCAATCCTTTCATTTAATTCAAAGGAAAACATCTTCTTCTGTATTTGAGGCAACTTCTCCTCGATCTTGTTCACTTCTTGGAATGTGAGCTTATATTGTGAACTTGGATTAACCAACCATTCATTTATTTTAAGTAAATCAATCTGGCGCTTGAGTATTTTCCTTGTTCTTTTTGGAGCTCTGCTGGTTCATTTATATTTCGATCTGCCCCAATGCTTCTGCGATATTATTCCCCTCAAATTCAATTAGATTTTTATTTATGGAAGATAATGCTTCTAGAAAAGCCTCTTTTGAATCTTTGGCAAGTTTCTTGCCTTCTTCCAGATTTGTTTCCCAGGATTTTAGGGCCATTTCACCTCTTACTTGTTCAGAATGAGAGAGAAGGTAAGACCAGGGGAATTAGCTTTCTGCTTCCATATGAGAACCTCTTGAAACTTAGACCGGGATGCAAATGCCTCTTTTTCCTTGACATAAATATTTTTTAGAGAAAGGTCTACTGCCTGATAGCATTTCTGAATAACATCAACTTTTTGATAGAGTTCTTTCTAAGAAACTTCCAGCCTCTCATTGATTTCTAATGCTTGAGTTTTGAAGGCCGGAATATCTATCCTTGTGTTCTATGTTAGGGTCAATATGGCCTGCAACTAATCAATCAAATCGTCAAGTTGAGTGATCAAACCTTGGATGGTCTATGAACTCCGGTAGAGAAGCTTGAGGTTATCCTGTAACTGCTTAATTTGATGCTGATGACTAGCCATGATTTGTTCAATGTTCTGGTTCATCCTGCTTCTAACAATATGTTCTGTAATGTATATCTCATTCTTCAAATTCTCTACTAGGAGGCATTTATGTCGCAGTTGTTCGGTTAAATTGTCCATTGACCATTGATTGGCAGTGGAAAAAGCCCCTAGTGAACCTGCAACTTCTTTCGCAAACTTAGGACCATCATGGTCTTTCCCATCATACACCAATCTTTTCCTTTTAGTGACAACTCCATCCTTTTGGTGAGATTCTCTTTTTACAATAGCTTTTTGTTTCTTGCTGAAAAAGAAATCTGAGGGGGGCATCTCTTCGGGCAATATAGGAGTAAGATCACCTGCAAAAGTGAGTTCAGAACTAGGATTTCTGAAGCTGGTATGTAAGGGGGTTAATGATGTAATAAGAGACATAATTTTTGTGGAAGGTTCTTGTCCTGTTGTATTCAGAGTGCTAGTAGGAGTAGTTGGTGTTGAATGAGGAACAACTTGTCCCATATTCATAAAGGCTTCGAACTGAGCTAACACTTGTGGATCATTCCATGCTAACAATGATGCTCTTATTTTGTGAATTAACATTTTTGAGCTTTTTGGGACTTCCTCAATTTTTTGCTTAGTGGAGAAACTTGGCTCAGATTCTATAGGTTTAGCTTCCTGTGAAGGAGGCGTGGGTTTTGAATCTCCTTGCAATATCTTTGGTAAGTTGTTTCGATTGTGTTTTTGAAAGCATAGAAAACTAGCTTGTTGGTCATGAGGTAGAGTCTAGAATCTGCTTTGGACTTCCTCATAAGATTTAACTCCCCTGAACATTTCATCATAAGGAGAATTCTCATGGATGTATTGCTTCATGTTAAACTGAGCCAAATGATTTTCCACTATCTTATGTGGATCATGCTTCTTGAACTTGATGTCAACTAATTTGAAATATTCTAGGGTTGTGGCCTCGACTTTAGAATGATCGAAATCTAATAATGTGAACATGACAACTTGGATGGGGAAGGTTGGCCAAACCTTTTTCTGAGCTTCTTTCAACTCCTTGATGATACCTCTTGCTATTGTCTGGTATGCCACTTCTCTGCACACCATCCTGTAGAGTAAAAACTATGGAAGGGCATGAGGAGGAACGAAACATCCAAATACTTTGATATAGGAGAAATTCTCCTCAATGAATCAGTCTGCAAGTGTGCCTAATTTCCCCATAATCTTTTCAGAAATTTGGGGCAGCGGGTCACCATAGATAGCTACGTGAACTGGTACCACCATGTTGTGACAGATTTCGTAAAAGAAATCTTTGGCATTTTCCTCCCATAATTTGGAGTGATAGAAATGAATTTACTCAGAACTAGCCAGGGTCCAACTCCATTTCATCAGGGGAAAAGGGGCCATGAAACAAATGGCATCCATAATATACACTGACATGTAAAAAGGAGTAGGTTTCCCTTTTGATTTTGTTGATTTATACTCAACAGTTTCCTTGGCCAAATTATCAGATAGCATTTTAGCCCAATTGAAGGTATAACCCTCAACTACTTCATTCATGATGGCTACCCACTCAACTGAGAAGTGTGTAGGGTTATTCTTCCCAAATAGGCGACATAACATCATGGCTATATACAACATATGAGCGTCTAAAGATGTCGTGGCGTACATACCATGAGCATGGACTCTGAATTTTTTTGGACGTCCCCACTAGGTCTTGACTATATCATGACCATTTCTACCGTATTCAATGCATTCCCTTCTTTGAAAATCTAGAAGAAATGCGACATTGTAAGTGTATTTAGGGGTAGGGGAAAACTTGTACATTACTTGTAGGTTCTCTGGTTGGAAAGAGCCACCGACGACCTGCTGGTGGTTGATGACGCTCTTGGTTTGGATGTCGACATGTTCCAAAGCCCAATTTATCATATCATTGTAGGGTATAATTATGGGCCGTGCAACGATCTTATGAAGTTCCAACTGTGCTATGAATCTAAGCTTAGCTGCAAAAGACTCATTGTCTTCCTCGACAGAGTCGTCTGGATAGTTAATAATCTCATGCTCCAAGATATCGAACACCTGCTTCCAAGTTTTAATGGCGTCTGCAACTCGTGGAGTTGTGTCTGATAGAACATCTGCGTTTGGATTTGAATCATCACCCAATGAAAAAGCTTATTTGCATCTTTTCATGGTGCCATAATCCCCAAGGAAACATAATTAGCCTACCCATGACAAGAGAAGTCTGTAAGCTCTAAACTGAATAAAAAATGCTAATTGCAAATGGTAAAAACGATTTTGAAATTCGAAGTGATTTATTCAAAAAGTCTATCGATCTTCGTATAGCTCTACTGACGAAGAATTTATTAAACTTAATGGAATTTATTACCTAGCGATTCACAATCTTTATTTGAAATCATTAACCTTAATAAAACATAAATGTCATTAATACTTTGACGGATCCACGTTTGGAAATTTTGGATGTGACAGGATGGAAATCTCCCAAAGTCCGAATTCGCAGAGGAGTTAATCCCTAAGTAATCACTTTTATATTCTAATTAATCACGTTTTAAAACGTTGCATTAACTTTAAGTATTTCGAAAGTTCAGAATTCAAAAGTTTTGAATATAGCACAAGAGAAATCTTCCGGAGCCCGAAACTGCGAAGTGATTAATTAACACTTAATCATGATTAATTACATCCGTTAACTGCTTTATTAACTCTTTGAAACATTTTTTTACTTTTTTTAATTACTTTACTTCGACGCTTTGATACTTCGATCAAATTAGAGTTACTCATTGACGGTAGATACCGTAAGCGCCTTATTGATAAATAACAACCAATGGATTTATTTTAATTTTAAAAGGCTGCTTTCTAGGTTTTTTGTTTTTTTTTGGGTTAAATTTTATTTCTAAGAGGTAAAATATATAAAGCTTAAACGCTCAAAATTATGCATGTTCTAACAGTAGCTATCTCTGAGAAGAGATGTGGCTGCTACGCGCATCTGTTTGAGCAGAATGATTACAATGAGGCTCCAGAGGCCTTTTTAACATTACTCATGAATGCCAAAATCCTAGGCATCCAAAAACCTAACCCCAGGAGATGAAACACCAAAAGTTATGTGGGCCTCGACGGGTAAGTTGGTACTTCAACTTCCTAGGGTCGTAAATTTTTCATACGACCTCTGTTTGAGGCACGTGATAGCCCGTTGGAAAGGCATTTTCGAGAGCTACACATTATACCATCAAAATATGAATCCATCTACATTTAGAATGTGGCAATCCAAAAAACACTATTTATGGCCCCAAAACAACACTGGAAGTACATAAAGATGTACTGACATGAAAAAATCCAAAATAAGCCAATTGGATTAGGTGGGTGGCCACCAATCTCCACCTGGAAGTTGTGTCGGGTTTCAAACATCCCCATAAGTGTAGAACCCACAATTACAAAGAAGTACAAAAGAACATGTTGAACTAAAAACTATCAAGAAGAGCCAGTTGGAGCAAGTGGGTGGCCACCAATATCCACTTGGATCAGTCCTCCCCCCTTAGGAAGAAATGGTCTCCATTGCGTTGAGTGACCCCATCAAGTGAGGAAAATTCTGCTGAATTTGGCCCCGGGTGAGCCACTTGCCTTGGTGTAGGAGCTGCCCTGCCTTGACTACCCGATAAAGTTGGATCCTATGTTGGCGAGTGCCCTTGACCCGTGTGTCCACTATTTGATCAGTGGATGCCTATTCCATGCAGTCAGGGTTGAGCTATGTTGGTGTCAGTAGTTCTACAATCTCTGAGGTGTCCAATAATGGTGGAAAATATGGCCGAAGGAGGTCCACATTGAACATTGGGTGCAAGCCAAGGAAGGGTGGAGTGTTGAGCTCAAAAGCATTGCTACCCACAATCTTGGTGATAGTGTAAAGCGAAGTGGGTGGAGCTTCTGATGGGGCCCTGTAAGGCGCTCTTTCTTTAAATGTAACCAGACCTTGTCGCCCACCTAAAAATTGTGTGGTACCCAGTGTTGGTCATAGTGCTACTTGTACTTAGCATTGACATTCTACAAAATCTCATGGACCTGTTGGCAGATGTGTTGAATCCGCTCAATGAATCTGGTGGCTTTGTCGGCCTTAGACTGAACATGTGAAGAACCTGTCTATGTTGTTGCAAGAGGTAGTGCAACATCAATGGGACCCAAGGGTTGGAATCCCAGCCCCACCTGAAAGGGGCTATGGACAGTGGAGCTATGGAGAGCCTTGTTGTAGTTGTGTTTAACATAGAGAAGACTCTCATCCCATGTATGTGGATGCTTAGAGTTATACTTGTGCAGGATGTGCACAATAATCTGATTGACGACCTCTTCTTGGCCATCGGTTTGAGGGTGGAAGGCAGTGGATTTAGTGAGCTTGGTGTCCAATAGTGACCAAAGAATCGATCAAAATGTGATGAGGAACCTGTTGTACCGATCGGAGATGATGGTCTGTGGTATCCCAAAATGGACCCACTTGTTCGAAGAAAATATTGGGAGTATCTACCACTGTGATGCTCTTCTTGCAGGCTGTGAGAATGGCCATCTTCGAAAACCGATCAACCACCACAAATACACAATCATTTCCTTTCTTGGTGGATGAAAGGCCATACATGTAATCCATCGAGATGGATTCCCAAGGCCTCTCAGGAGTAGGAAGAGGTGTGTATAAGCCTTGCTTATTGATGGTTGAATTGGAAATGACACAAGAAGTGCAAGATCTGATATACTTGTTAACATCCTGTCGAAGTTTTGGTCAATAAAAATGTTTCTGTAGAATGGCCACAGTTTTCTCCATGCCAAAATGTCCTGCCATTTGACTGTAGTGAGCCTCCCAAATCATCTTTGCACGCTCGCTTGCAGGAACACAAAGATGGCTCAGATGGCATAATAGTTCGTCCTGAATGTGAAAATCGGTGACATTTGCACTTGTACCCAAGAGATGATAGGTGGTGGCGAAGTCTAGATCTTGTTGATAACTTTGGGGCCATTCAAATGCCTCATGCCCACAGAAATGGAACACGGTGGTGAATGTAGCTATAGGAGGTCGGCTGAGGCAGTCAACAACACGATTTTTGCTCCATGTCTTATATTTGATGTTGAGATGGAACTGCTGCAGGTAGGTGGACCACTTATGATGGTAGTCGTTTTGCAACTTCCCCTGTGTCTGTATGAACTGCAGAGGCATGTGATCAATGTGGATGATTGTCTCCTTTCCCAGAATGTAATGTTTCCATTGACAATAGTCTTGTACAATGGAATACATTTCCTTGTCATAGGTGGGGTATTTCTGGAAAGTATCTGAGAGTGTCCCACTATGGTATGCTACCGGATGACTGTGTTGAGTGAGAATTGTGCCTACAACATAGTCAAATGCATCAATCTCAATCTCGAATGGTTGTTGCAGATCAGGTAAGGAGAGTACTGGAGCTGAGCACACACGATTCTTCAGATCATCAAATGCTCGTTGTTGTGCCTTCCCCCATGTGAAATTTTCCCTGCCACCACCCTTGGTCACTTGTCTGAGTGCCCATGTAATATGGTAGAATCCAAACACGAACTACCAGTAGAAGTTGGCAAGTCCAAAGAAGCTCTAAAGCTCAGTTAGTGTGGTCGAGGCTGGCCAGTCACAAAGGACTTGGATCTTAGCTGGATCCACATGTAGCCCATGTTCATCAACAATGTAGCCCAAGTATTGGACCATTTTCATGCCAAAGGAGCATTTCTCCAAGTTGGCATACAACTTGTGACGTCGCAGAGTGCTCAAAACCTGTTGAATATGATGCATGTTCTCCTCCCAAGTTCTACTAAAGATGAGGATGTCATCCAAATATACCACCACAAAAGAGTTGGTGAAGGGTCTTAATACATCATCCATCAACCTCATGAAATTGGTTGGTGCATTTGTTAAGCCAAAGGGCATGACCAACCATTCGAAGAGACCTTCTTTAGATTTGAAAGTTGTCTTCCATACATCATTTGGCTCGATGGGAACCTGGTGGTAGCCAAACTTTAGGTCAATCTTGCTGAAGGTCATCATTTCAGGGAATTAGGTATCGGTTCCTGACTGTGATTTTTTTTAATTCTCTATAATCAATGCAGAGTTGCCAGGTCCCATCTTTCTTCTGCTCTAGTACAATCAGGCTTCCGCAAGGGGAGGAACTGGGTCTGATGTGCCCATTTTGAATAAAATCTTGGATCTGACACTTGATTTCATCATTTTCCATCAATGAGCGTCGATAGAATGGTCCATTAGGCAAAGGTGCACTAGGGGTCAGATCAATTGGATGCTTGACTTGGCAGTTTGTCGGTACCTCAGTGGGTGAAGAGAAGATGTCTTTGTACTCTTCCACGATTCTGTCCACTTGCTTCTGTTGCAAAGAGAGGCTCTGTGTGGAGACCACATATGTGGCAACGAACCTACTTACTGTGAGCACGGATCACAAAGAAGACGAAATTACAGATCTGTGAAATGACCTCATTGCATTTCTTAGTAGAGATAAAAGAAAGAGCGATAGACGATGCTACCTCTGGTATCCTGTACAATTGTCTACCCAAAGTAATAATAACACGGTCTAAACTCAAACATCATGTCACTTCCACAAATATGGTTGTCCTAAAAGAACATCACACACTTCAAGGGGAGAAATATCACACAATACCTCGTCTTTGAAGGGATTGATGTCGTAGGGAAGATGACACTATTGGTTGACGCAAAGGTCTCTTCCTTGGCGAAGCCAACCGATGGTGTAGGGTTGTGGGTGCGGTGTCGTCGGCAGGTCCAACCGCTTGACGACCTCTGCTGAGATCAGGTTCTTCTGACTGCCACTATAAAAAATGAAATGAAGCAGATCCCCCTTTACCCACATTTGTGAGTGAAAGATGTGTTCCCCTTCCTCTGGTTCTTCTAGTTAGCTTGGCTGGAATTTGGTGGTAGCGACAATGGCACTGGGTTCGGCATTGATAATCCACTTCCCTCTTTCTGGATTTGATTCGGAGTCAGAATCTGCCTCTGACTCGGAAGCTTTCAACTCGACCACCAATGACTACTTGGAGCGACATTCTTCGATGTTGTGCCAAGGGATTTTATGGTATTCACACCATTTTCCCGTGTCCTTATTATACTTCTCATTACCCTTCTTGTGTTGCGTCTTGGATTGGTTGTCTTGAGAGTGGCCATATTTTCTCTGTCCCTTGTTTTGTGGGTTGGGGCCGCCTTTTCCCTGCTTCGACTGTGAGGAGTTTGTAGATCCAAACTCTCGCCTCTTCTGCTTAAATTTATGCTCGATCTTGACAACATATTTATAAGTCGTACCCAATGATGTGATGTCTAGAAATTCCATTTCTGTTTGAATGTATCTATAAGAAAACGACGACATTTGAGCACCAGATGTCGTTCAGAGTCTTTGATACCCAATTTGGTGTGCAGGGTATGGAAAATATTGGTAAAATCTAGTACTGTCTGGTCCCTTTCTTGACGCAGGGTGGTCCATCTTGTGTACTGGTCCTCGTAGCTTCCAACATGGTAGTATTGATCTTTAATGACATCCCTGAAGGAATCCCACGTGGGGGAGACCACAAATATTGCATATTCCTCTGTGGCCCTTTGTTCAGAGTAAGTATCCCACTAGTCCTTAACATGGGGGACGACCTTGAGGAGTGCAAAAGTAATATTTTCCCTATTGAAAAAATTGTGGACTGAAAAATACCCTTTGAGCAGATTCAACCATTTATCTACAACATCCGCATCTATCAATCCTTCAAATAATGGAATATAACAATTTACCTGTACCTTGAAGGGGGTTGCATGGCCACTTGATGAAGATGCATCTCCTGTGGGCAACCACTGAATGATCTGTGCAAAGTTGTCCATCATTTCATTCCTTTGTTGCACAAGGGCTTCCTCGAGCAACATTTTAAAAGGATCTCCTGATCCATCATCTTTCTTTTCGTCCTCCATGGGTTGTTGTTGTGCTTGGTGTGACCGATCTTGCAAAGGCTCGTTTGGTTCCAGTCCCAACTTCTTGTACCCAGATCTTGTTGGGGACATGCACAAAGAAAAATAAATGAAGAGTAGACCGCTCTGATACCACTTATCTGGATTTATGAGTGGAATGAAATGAATAATAGACTGAATACAATAACACAGAGATATGGAGAACAACAACAAATATCCAGTGAACAATAACTTCTATTGAATAAATAAAATAGGTTGAAACTGTAAAACTGTAGAACTAAAAACACTTGCTTGAATGGTGGTAGCTATCTCTAAGAAGAGATGTCGCTTCTACATGCATCCGTCTGACCATAATTATTACAATGAATCTCTAGAGGCCTTTTTAACATTACTCATGAATGCCAAAACCTTAGACATCCAAAAACCTAACCCTAGGAGATGAAACACCAAAAGTTATGTGGGCCTCGATGGGTAAGTTGGTACCTCAACTTCCCAGGGCCGTAACTTTTGCATACGACCTCTGTTTTAGGGGCGTGATAGCATGTTGGAAAGGCCTTTTCAAGAACTACACATTATGTCGTCAAAATCTGACTTTGTCTACAGTTTGACTATGTAAATCCAAAAAAACACTGTTTAGGGCCCCAAAATGGTTGTAGAAGTACAAAACGATGTACTGACACGAAAACATCCAAAACAAGCAAGTTGGATTAGGTGCATGGCCACCAATCTCCACCTGGAAGCTGAGTAGGGCTTCAAATAACCCCAGAAGTGTAGAACCCACAATTACAAAGAAATACAAAAGAACGTGTTGAACTACAGACTGTCAAGAGGAGCTATTTAGAACAGGTGGGTGGCCACCAATATCCACCTGGATCAATCATAAACCCTAGGTGTTGTCGTACTTATTCTAGAGTGTTTAGCAAGAGGATTAAGAGAAATAAGTTAAACCCTATAATTTGTACAATCATAAACCCTAGACTTTAACCAAGAGAAGAGACAAGGTTAGGGGGATATGCAATTATAATCCCTAACTTGTCCCTAAATACTTCAACAAAATTTAGATGGATAAACAAGGGAATGGGATAAACAATTTTAATCCTTCCTTAGGGTTTCTAAAATGAATCAAGGATACAAGATAACATGCAACTATTAAACATCTAATAGAGCATTCACCAAAATAATACACTTTGGGTACATGGATGGTTGAGCACTAAAGGGATTAATGTGGCAAGTGATATGGCAGTTGACTGGAAAAACTATATATTTACTCTTAAGAAGGCTCATGTCAGACTTACCCAAGCTAAAGATGAACTTATCTGGGGAGAAATGTGAAGGGAGGTGTCTACACTTCTAAAGTTGGGTATGAAGCCTTAATTGGAAAAGGCTTGGGCGAAGAGGTATGTGGTGGAAAAAGTTGTGGAAAGTGAAGGCACCACCTAAATCTATATTGATAATGTGGTTAGCACTAAATAACAAGGTTCTTACACGGGAGATGATGCAGAAAAGGGGTAAAGTTGGCCTAGGAATTTGCCTTTTATGCCAGAATAGTGATTAATCAACTGCACATCTTTTTCTGTCTTTGAGACGAAAGGTGCTTTCTGTAGCCTCGTATGAGGGAGATGTGTAATTCCTTCCATACTCAACATGGAGTTGTCATGTGGTATTTAAAAAAATATTTCAATATCGGCCATATATATATAAAGTAATTGAAAGGGAAAACATTATTATTTTTTCTTTCCAGTAAGAAGGGGATGTTTAATTCCTTAAGCGCTTAGCATTGAGTTGACATGTGACATTTAAAATTTTTCAATATCACCTTTATATATATTATCCATGAAACAATTGAACGTGAAAAACTTGTAATGGTTAAAAATTTCAATGGTGTGTTGCTCAATATGAAGGAGATGCAGAATTCCTCCAGTGCTCAACATGGAGTTAACAAGTGGCATATATATATATATATTGAAAGTAAAAAACTTCTTATTTAGCCTGAGGGATATGTGTAATTCCTTCAGTGGTTAATATGGAGCTAACACAACAAATATTTCAATGTCGGTTATAAATCAATTATTTCAATGTCCACCTTAAGTAAAATATTTCAATATCGACTTTATACATATTATCCATAGGACCATAAAATAATTGAAAGTGAAAAGTTTATTATGGTTAAAACATTTGAATGATGTGTTGCTTAGTATCAAGGAGATGTGTAATTCAACTTAATTTAGATTGAAAACATTTGAGGAAAGGTTTTCACCTCAAGGGATTTGATCCCTTATGATTGATTAGTAGTTAAAATGGATCTTGGTTAAAACATTTAGATGGTGTGTTGCTCAGTATCAAGGAGAATCCCATGAAATATAAGGTGTCTAAGGATAAGGAGGAGAGAACTCATCCCTAGAAACAAATATAAATAATTAATATGTTCTTTATAGAAGTGTATGTGAAATAATCAACTTAGATCCATCTTAACTCCAAATCTATCATACACCGAGAGGGATCGAATCCCTTCATGTACAAATATTTCCTTCAGTTTTTTCAATCTAAAAAAAATTCACTTCAAGAGAATTGATCCCTCTCGATGCATGATAGATGGAGTTAAGATGGATCTACTTTGGTGTACCTTCTCTTAGTACATTTGAAACAATATGGAAAAATATTTAGGTCTATTGAACCTTTGGAACAAGGAATATTTTAAAGGTTTTTTTTCAATTTGGTTTCGGAAAAAGGAGTTGAAGCCCCTTAGGACTATCACGTATTTGATCCTTTGGGGTATATGGTTGGCTCACAACTCGATTATGTTTGAAGGCAAATTTGTCCTTGCTTTCAAGGTTTTTGCTCAGGGTTTGGGATTGCTTCCTTTCTATAAGTCAATTACAGGAACAAAACCTCCAAGGGTTATTGGTGAGCTAACAATAGATAGAATCTTGCCTCGACTCTTCTTGGATGGGGCCATCTATGGCTATGGAATAGTTCTTCATCTGAATAAAATGAACTATTTTTTATCTCAAAGCAAATGTTGGAAGGGGGACCAATAACTACAATGAATTCATGGCTTTTTACCTCCTCTTAAAGTGTACTATGAAGAAAGGTTTGAGCTCTTTTCAAGTTTTTGGAGATTCTAGTGAAATTTCTCTATATCTTGTTATAAATGTTTTATCTAATAAATCTCATCTGTAGAATATCATATTGTTTCCTCTAGTTGAATAGATAAAGGAAATCTCATGAAGGTTTACACAGATTTTGTATAGGCACATTTACAGAGACATGAACACGTGAACACTATTGTAGATAGGATCTCAAAGGAAGGCATACATCTACGTGAAAGTCAGGTAATTATATAGGAATTTGCAAAAGGGGAGTCTATGGCCTCCCAACAATTGCAGCTATAGGACTTTTAAGCTCACAGTGTGATACACATGTTCTTTTATGAGTTGGAAGTGTTTATTAGTTTTTGTATGAGATTTATGTTTTTTAGACTTTTTCGTCTGAAAAGACTATGATAGATGTACAGAAGCTACTGAATGTATTAATGTTCATCTTGAATATAAATACATTTTTTTTCTTGGAAAAAAAAGTGAGACTATAACATATTTCTGAAAAATGTTTACTTAATATATGTCATTATGGCTTTCATGTTCACTCCAATTAATCACATTTTTTTATACATTAACAAATTAATCTTCTTCCCTACCCTAAGTTTATATATAATTATCTCAAAATGTCATTCATAATATAAGTTCCACTTCAACATTGATATACATGACAATGAACTATATAACTCATATGAAAACATATATGGTTATTCCATTTACATATTAACCTCAAAAAAATTGCAAAGAAAATCCTCATCATTATATTTGTTGTGATAAGGATATGCAATATCCCAATAATCAAAGTTATCAAACTATTACAAATACAATTGACCATCTACATTATTAATCAAAGTTAATTTTTATCTGTGTAAAATACATCTTATATGAATAATGAAAATGTAACCCTTCATTGAATAATATCTTTTTTCATATTGATTAATAAAAACAACGTTAGCAAAGTGAAGAGAATAGAGCCACTGTACACATTAGATTAGTAAAGATAAAATGTATTATAAAACAACTATATTATCATTGATTACTATTATTGACTTCATTAATTCAAATATTACCTATCTTATTACTCACAAGTTATAAATATATCAACAAATACATTGAAAAAGACAAATGTAGAGTCAAACCATTATATTATCCTACTAATACCCAGTTTAGGGTATTATTGGATACGTTAATGAACAATGTAAAAGTGGCGGGATCTCTTTTGCTGCATACAAATTTGTTTGGTGTTAGTAATTTTTTTCTCTGGCCACATCATTTCTCTATTAATCAATAGACACAAGTTATGTTTTTTTGGCTAAGCTTAGGTCTCAGATGTAATTATGTGTGCTTAATAAGCACACTTTCTCTTTGTAAGGTCTTTTTTTCTGCATACAAACTTGTTTGATACTACTAGTTTTTTTTCTTTAACCTCATCATTTCTCTACTCCTTTTTGCTGCTTCCAAATTTGTTTGCTACTACTAATTTTTTCCTTGCCCTCATCATTTATCTATTCAATCAAGCAAACACAATATATGTTTTTTTGGCTAAGCTTGGGGCTCAGATGTAATTTATAGTATGTTGGGCAGTTTAAAATGGCATATGTCTTGTTAGGTTAGAATGCGGTAATTAACGTGTAAGTCATCATAGACTATAATTCTTTTAACTCTCTGACAATGAAGGGCAGGATTATTGGGAAAATGTCCTATTACATTTCTTGGGTATCACATCAAAAGTTGAGTATATCAGCTTGCTTTTGAACACAGATGATGTAGGAGCATCTCAAGCAAACCAGCGCGGAGACAACAAACAGCTGGGAAAAGCACCCAGCACAGATTTTGAAAACCTTGTGACATTAATGAAGTTGCCAAGTGGAGGCACATTTGTATATTGTAAAAAGACCTTGAGCGATCCGCTCTCGTCCTTAGTAGATAGAGGTATTTATGGTAGTAAATATAGGTAGATAGAATTTAATTCTAGATTAGATAGTTTTAGAGCGCAAGAGGGAAACGAGATATAGACACCCTCATTTGTGTATTGTAATATGAGCATAAGCATTATCATTGAGAAGAGCATAGAGGAGAAGCAGAGAGCTGTGTAGCAGACTCCATGTACAGAAGTTCTGAACTAATACAAGGAAAACTGTGATTCAGACTCACGGTGTTCATATATTCTCTGTGTATGCATTTTTAAGAGTTATGCTCACAATTGGTTTTACTCTTTCTGTCATGCAATTTCTTTTATGCTATGTATGGATGATTTCTCGTTGAATGTTTGAAATCTGAGAGAGAGAGTAAGGGAAATTAGTTTCAATTGTTTCTCTATCTGAGCAAGAGTTCCTGCAAGGAGTGCAGTTGAAGTGTCCGCAAGGAGTGCGTCGACAAGGTATTCAGAGATTCGTCTCTGGAAGCTCAGGAGAGATAGCTTTTGTTCTCATTTCCACAGAAGTGCAGTTGGGCACAGGAGCCGTGCAAGGAGTGTGCAGGCTGAGTGAGGTCTTAGAGTTGCGAGCTCGAGCAAAGAATTTAGAGACTGCTGCCGCAGGAGTGCGCAGGGTCGAAGGGATTCAATCACTTGAAAGTGTTTGAAAATCTGCCGCAAGGAGTGCGTGCAGGGATACTCTGAAAGGTTCAGAGTTGGAAAAGTTCAAAAGGATTCGAAGCCTTCAAAGTGGTTGAAGGAAATCGTAGCGACGTCGGACTGTAGGAGGACGAGCTCTCAGGGAAAGAGACGAACGGTCAAAATTCTCGGCGGAGAATCCGCGAAGTCCCGTGAGTCGTTAGATCTCACAGAGAAGCGGGGAAGCTACCACAAGTACTCCTAAAGGTTCAAACCTCAGGAGGGGCAGGACCGTAGATCCGAGCCATAAGGGCCGTTGGATTTACAAGTGGATACTTGTATCGGGTTTTCGTGGGTGGAAGTCCCGTAAACCTTGCAACGGGAATCACGATATCACAAGCTGCGAAGTCCCGAAAGCTAAAGGGATTGTGTGGGCCACAGAGGAGTCAGCGAGTGGACAGATGGCGCACTCTCGACAAGAAGTAAATTCAGTTGACGATTTCGGGATTTCGTGGAGCGAAGTTTCGAACCCTTTGCATTAGGATTCACGATATTGCAAAATCCGAAGTCCCAACGGAGTAAAGGGACGTTGAAAACTCAAAGCTCGTGAGTGTATCGGAGTTTCGGCAAATCGGGATTCGGGAGTCGAGGAGACGAGTTTCTCGACATTGCGATCGCCGAAATCGCGATAAGGGAAATCCAGAAAAAGAAAAAGGAAAGGTCAGCGTTGACTGTTTTCGGGTTTCGGGGATTCAAGAGACAACGCTCGACCTACGGACTCACGAAAATGCGAAATCCGATCTCCTAAGTGCAAAGAGGGGATCCCACGAGGATTCGCTGTGGGTGCAGATTTTCCGAAAGGAAAATAGAAGAGTCAGTGCAAGCTCTTCGGGCTGGTGTAAGGGAAAGATCCTGTGTGCACGTGGACCTTCCGACTTGTAGGTTGAGGAGGGCTGCGTTTCCATCAACTGACAACTTATTATAAATTTCCTCAAGGATGTATGAAACTTGACTGTTAATTCAATGCTATGCTGTCTTCAGTACAATCAATATTTGTTTTCTACAATCCATGGTTTTTCTCCTTGTTTTTATCTGCTATAGATAGGGAGTTTATCATATATTTCATGGTTGATGTTCTTACCTAGTGTGGCGATAGTTAAAGAGAGGCTTCGATTCTGTCCCAGAATTATGGTTTTATTGATATAATCTTGTTTCAGAAAGTGCTGTCTTGGCATCCTTGAGACACAATTTTCAATATAAGAAACTGACTCCTTAAAACCAATCATTCATGATTAGATAAGCGGCATATGTAGGATGTGTAATAGACTGCGTTAAAATTCCAGAAAAACCCATGTTCTTGAATGTAAAGAAAAGTGCCAATAAAATGTCTTTCAATTTTGGTAGGAGATAAAAGGACAAGCTCAATTTAGGTGATTCAGATCTGCA
>ML783604.1:717058-766702 GCA_009831015.1 Picea engelmannii | reverse complement strand
AAAACTCAATGAAAGTACAGGGCGATTAAAGCGGTATCACATTGTACTCTATTAAATCCTGCTTACTGGAGATGCCTACTGAAACCGATTTCCACAAAGCACCACATATTGACATGTAAAGCATTCGACATTTGGATGCAATGTGCATTCCATTGAGAAGAAGCAGAATCTGTCCTTCAGTTCCATGCAGTGACAAATATGAGAATTTAATCTGAAATAACTTAGTCAGTTTAGATGCCTTAAAAGACACAAACATTATTCACGACCCTAGAAACACCTAAATAGTAAGGAGTAAATTTCTTAATGGGAGGAACCCCTGAAGGTTAAAGACTAAAGTATATCTCCATAATATCTGAGGAGGGACATACATCATGCTTTTTCATTGAGTTTGATACAATACAGAAGTATCAAATTTAAGGGCTGCTGAGTGGAGAGACCACATACATTCATCCCAAATATCAAGTGTAAATCCTCTAAACATGGAGCTAAATCATTCTTTTGATTCAGCCAAAGAAAAAGAGCAGATGAAAGCCTTAATACAGTCATCTACCACTCATAAGCATCAATAAGGAAACAAACCCAAGAACTTGCTTCAACGTGAATAACTAAACATTTCTGCTCCGTAAAATTACCCTAATGTATCACAGTGACATTTAATTTCAGTACAGCAGTAGTTGCATCCAATGAATGGGTCATGATCCCTGCATAGCCTCTTGCAAACCTGAATCTGCCGGTGCCTCCAACGACCGACACCTCTCGCACTGGGAGATCAATCCTGTCAGCCCCCTGGATGCTAATTGTGCTCCCATTGTGCTTCCCTGATTTCAGAACAACAGTGAACAGCAGCATCAGACTGTAGTCCTTAAATGAGTCTGAAATGTACATGCCCTGTGCCCTTCCTATGAGCGTGGAATTGGGTGATGGCCCTGCTGTCAGGGCATCATCAATGACAAACACAGTCCCAAATCCAGGAATGGTGGAATTCCCCAAAGGGGCAGCAACTGGTATTGCTGTGGCATTAGGCCCCAGTGTAACATCATGCATATAAAAATGCAATTGGGTTATTCTCTCTGTTCTGTTACCCTTCAACCCATGTACAGTTTGAGGGCACAAAACGACAATTACAGCAGCCAATGCAATTAGTTTCAAACCCAAACACACAGTGTTAGCCATCTTGAAGAAGACCCAATAATGCCCACATGGTCATTCCCTTTTCCTATTAATAGAAATGAATAATCCTTCAGACACAAGAAAAAGCAAGCCTTCTACCTCAAGCTATGAAACAATGACTTTTACAGCAATTCATATCATTCTCTTCTTGTGTACATGGCTTACCTGGTAGCTTGTGGGGACCTCAAAACCGCCTTTCTCCTATACATAACATGGTCCACAATAGCCTTCATGAATC
The DNA here is from genome assembly GCA_009831015.1 of Picea engelmannii. Taxonomy (NCBI): domain Eukaryota; kingdom Viridiplantae; phylum Streptophyta; class Pinopsida; order Pinales; family Pinaceae; genus Picea; species Picea engelmannii. The sequence continues at coordinate 765,294 of ML783604.1, read as the reverse complement.
TGCACTGTTCCACCGTTTTCAGTACAAAGCTTATAGCGTTTGATTTGTATTGAATTCAAAAGCACACTGCAAGTCAATCTCATATAGTACTTGAGAAAGCGGGTTCAATATTGTAAGCCGGTCAAGCAGAAGGATCCCTCGTCGGTGTATAATTATTTATAGATATGATTTGCTTTGAAGAATGGATACTGTCAGATTGAATGACCAACACGCTATCCAAACAAACTATTCACTCCTTCCATCATTCAGGTTCACGAGTGTGTCTTCCACTATTTCACTCCTTCCATCATTCAGGTTCACGAGTGTCAAGTCTTCCACTATATTTCTATTATTTGATAGGGCTTGAGGCCTTTACTTGCCCTGAGTTTCACAGAGATGAGACTTGAAAGAGGCGCATATGCTGTGCTGTTCAATTCTCTGTACACATACGTAAGGGAACAATGCTTCCTTTTTAATTGATAAAAAGGGGTGATAGTATAAAGCTTTCCGTTTTGTAAATACCCTTCATCCAGAATACCATTAAATCTGCCATCACAAATCTGTAACGTTTTGATCTCCAATAGTTTTGGAAAAAACTTCAAACTCATCATTTCGTGTTAGAGATGCCTTCTGCTTTATGAGATGTGCTTGTGAAGGGTATAGTATACCTCTATTAGTACAGAAAGAGATGATGCGTCTTGGTTTGCTGCATCAAAATATTTGTAAGAAATAGATTTATCTATAAACATCCATGTTTTGAGTTTTGGTAAAATTTTCACTTTATTTGGCTTTTAAGGTATAGTTTGCTTCATGGTTATATCAAGATGTCACTGGCTTGTTCTATCAAAATATCTCAAAAAAATAGATTTCTCTATAAACACCTATGTTATGAGTCTTGATTAAATTTTCATTTTATTTGGTTTTTAAGTCCTTCAAACATTAAACAAATTTGTATAGCACATTGAAAAGAATGTATATATATATATTTTTTAAAATATTGAAATCCTTGACATCAAGATGCCCCAAGCAATCAATAATGGCATTCCTTTGAAAGGTTTGTATTCCTTTTTTCCAAAACATTGTTTTAAACATTTTTCTACAATGTCCTCCCTCAAAATTTCCTTGTATCATGTGATCTCTTTAATCTCCAATTGTATAGATTTTGTGTAATAACAAATATGTTGAGGTCTCAATAATCCCCCAAGTTTTCCAAACTTGGGACCCCACTTTTATTTATACTATGAATTAATGAGTTGAAATTAAAGCCCGATTTTGATTTATGGACTGATTCTTACCTTGTTATCCCCCATGCCTAGGGGTAGCTAGAGGAGATCATGTCTCGAGGACGAAAATGGAGAACATGATCCTGACCACGATGATGATCAACATGTCCACAGATGGTAGCCCAACAACCCCCCTTATTCCCCCCATAACACAAATCAACCAAGACTCATCACATTCAAGCAACCCAGAGTATGGAAAATGGTAAGCTATTGTCACCATGAGGTGTGTTAGTCATTCTTTTATGCAAAGTGTTGTGCTTAATTTGTTGGGCATGCAGACGAGGATATTTGGTTGAAGTTGGATAATGGATCACTAGTTTGGGAAATTGTGTTAGTTGCCTTGTTTCACCTTGGTGGTCAGCTTCTATGCCCTAGTCCCATGATGTCACCGCCCAAGGAAAAGGGGTAGTACTGGGGGGCCCTCCCAAGGGTAACATTCTGCTCCCGACCATACTTGAAACCTTCCATCCTAAATCCTTTCACATATCCTAAACTTCGGCTATGAACCATTCTCTCATGAGAAGAGGGGCTCACAACCCAGAGGTTGTTTCATAGCTGCTATAAAAGAATAAGAATACGATGCTAGGAAAGAAAGTGAACATAGCAAAGAAGGACCACCAAAAGTCGATCCAACTTGAGCTCTACTCTTTCTTTGCTCGTCCCAGTCCCAAAAAGTAATGCTATAGCTTGAAACCCTATATAAAGGCCCCCCACAAATTTGCAAATATAAATGAAAGCATGGACTAGAAAAAGGCAAAAAGGGGTTTGGAAAAAGATGGCATGCAAATATGGGGTAGCTGAAGAGCAAGCACACCCTCCACAAAGGCACTCATAGAGATGGATTAACACCATAATCCATGAAGTAAGTCCTAAATCATATCATTTTCACACTTACTCTTGGTGGGTTTTTACTTTCCCTTGTCACTCTCGAGACCTATCTCTCCACCTGGGTTATTTTATTTCATGTCTAGGTGGCACACCTAATATGGTTGGATGAAGCCATACTTAAACTTGGTAACTCACATGGGGTCCTGAGATGTTGTGATGCTTGAAGGGGATACTAAGGTGAATTAACTTACATGGCTTATATCTTAAGTTGCACCTTACTTTGTATGTCTTAAGGACTAATGTTTCTTATGAAATTTGGATAACCATGTTTTATACTTTGGCTTATTTTGGATGCCCTTGACATGGTTCTTGAGGGATGTCCTAGGCTTGTGCCCAAAATGTTGTGCCTTTATTGCAGGAATTTGGCACATGTGATGGAGAGCATTGGGTCACCTAGTGACTCACCGCCCTCAGACAATGGCTCTCACATTCTCAGAACCTTGGATGATGGACATATTGGCTTGGTTTGAGTAGTTCTAGTCATTATGCCACACATATGGGCTGGAAACCCACATGCTGGGTATAACACCCCAAAGTTTTTGTGCATAGCGGGTAGAGCACATTGCAATAGCAAGTGTTTTGAAATCACTTGGAGACATGATTGCATCCCTCTCATCCTTGGACATGGTCTTTGGAGGCCCTTGACGTCACCCTCTAGCCTTTGATGTCATCTTCTTGGCTAGGGTTTGGTGGATGGTTTGGTTCTAGAGATGATTTACATGGCTTGGGGTGAGGACTTTACACATTACTTCACACTCATTCACCCTTGGAGCATGCCACTTGGCCTTTGGATGCCCAACGTTTTCCTTTGGAGGCATAACATCACCCTCTCCTAGCATAACATCATCCTTTTTAGGGTTTCATGATGTATTTTTGTATTTTGGCATTATGTTAGAGGCAAATTAAGGGGTCAACCCCATTTCTATTTTGTTGTTGACAAATTATGTGGACAAATCCATTAGGGTATCCTCATATAAGAAGGCTACCCTCACATTTCATTTTATCATCATAACTTATCACCATTTGTGAGAGTACTTATGAAATTTTCGCCCTCTAAGGGTTACTAACTCTTCTTCTCTCATGCGCTATGCTTGGAAGGTCACTTGTGGATGGTTTTTTGCTGATTTTGGATGAGAATTTCCGCAATTAAGGTTTCATCTCATTGTTTCTTGGATGAAGTAAGTGAATTTTTTGCAAATTATTCTGATGCTATTAATGTTTCATGGTAAATTTGTTATTTTATGCTAGACGTCTTGCTTGGTGAAACCCTAAGAGATGAGCATATCTCACAAGGTGATTTTTGTCCAAAATTTGTGAAAGCATCCTTGCTAGGGTTAGAACCCTAAAGCCCTAAAGTGCTAGCACTTTAGGATTTTAGCCCTAGACTTTTGATACTTGACCTAATTGAAGCTATAAGAAGGGAGAAATGATTTCTAGGGCCCAAATGTACTTGCACCCTAGAAACCCTTCTCCTCAAGATTCAAAACCGAAGGCCCAAATGTTCTTGCACCTTAGGGTTTGAATCCTACCTCTTGGTTGCAATTAGATCAAGCTTCAAACTTAGTTGTATTTGCTGTTATAAGACTCCATAACCCTAAAAGACACTAGTATCAAAGCATTCTCATGGTGAATTGATTGATGCACTCATTGTCTCCACACTTTCAAGCTTTCTACTAACTTTACTAACACTAACATTAGCAAACTCATTGGATGATTTGTTGTTGTTACAAAGGTTTGCTGCAACCATCTGAAAACACTCTTATTTGTTTCATATAACCTTGTAAAGGTGGCCTAACTTATTCAAAAATTGCCTTAAACAATTGGATAATATTCTACTGGATGCATGCTAAGTTTTCATGGTCAATTGTTGCATTTTTGAGCACTAATTGTTGTTTCCATTATAAATCATTTATTGCTATCATACCATTGTTTACTGCTGCAAATTTATAATAGCCATTGCAACTTATATTTTCTAGTGTTTTAAAGAGGTATTAATTGCATGTTTGGACTTGGAAATAATCATATATATCTTGTAAAGTGTTCTTGTTCTAGGAAGGTACTCAAACAAATTCATACCTTGTATACTACCTTGACCTAGACCAATCTTTCGATGATCAAGAGAGGGGGAAGTAGGCTTGGCTACTATACTTGCTACTTTGATCCCTTGAGTCACTAGAGAAGCCTCCCTTGTGGTGGACCTCTTCCATCATTAAAAAGAAGGAAGTTCTTACTAAGGTGACAGTGGTAGGATTTTCCATAGTTACAAAAGATTTGGAGTCTTGTGTTGGGCTTTGCATAAGTACAAATCTTGTGATAACATACTTAATGCATGATCTCATGTGTCATTTATGTATTTTCACTTTATGTTTGAATCTTGGTTTGACAATTTTTCTTCCTGCTACTTCAAATATCAACAAAAAATCACCCTTGAGCTGGGGCTATGAATCCACAAGAGAGGGTGTCTCTCCACTATCCACTCACAGTCCAAATTTTACCCACAACAAACTAATTTTTCCTACTACTATCCCAATCTTCCATCTCTCTTACCCTCAACTTGCACAACCCAAGGAATGATATTCCCCTTCACTAGACACAGTCCCTCAAGCCTTCCCACTTCATTTTGAGGCTCCAATACAGGTTGGCTAGGATTCTCTCAAGTGTTAGGGACTCCAGGGATGTCAACTGCAAGGAAAAACTCACGACAACAAGCTCACTGTTGTGGGGTAATTTCTCTCACAAAAGCTCACTCTACAAGCCTAATATATTGTTTCTTCATGTATTTTACATCTCCCACAAGATGTCCACAAAAACCACTATGGCTATATTCCAATTCCAGCACTCAACACAACCTTGCTTCTCCAAAAACTGCATGTAAAAGCTCTCTCCCTTCCCACACAAATTTTATGCTTTTCCCAAGCATGTTAACTCTCACATTCCCCAATGTTGATTGTACTCTACCCCATGCTCTCAATAACTATGGGAATTGAATTTTCACCCAACCCCCTTACATGTATTCATTAATTGGGGATTTGATACACTCGAAAATAAAATAGAGGGTTGATACAAAAATAATAATTTTAGGAAAAGGATTGGGATTTAAGACACATGAGTAAAACCCCCTTAGACCCCTCCTTTCTTGTGGAAACTTACCCCCACATGACTCTGTCCATGTCCATCTGCAACCAATATTACATTTTATTTTATTATTTTTCATATACAATGATTACATATTACATGGATTGGCCCACGACCATATATCATATAATACATTATACATTACTAAAATAGGGATTAAAAACATGGATGTTATATTCCCCTCCCCCTGCAATTTGCGTTGTCCTCGATGCACATCACCATACCAGTATACATGTACAAAATTACATCATAATACTTGGTACTTTTTCAAGTTCACAACTCTTGTAGCAATTCCAACCATCAATCTCTCGTTCCCTGCAACCTACAAAACTCAAGGAAGTGTACCCCTTCTCTGCACCAGAGTTCCTCAAGATGTACCACTTCCCTTCCAGGGCTCCAACACAAATTGGACAAGAAGTCTCCGAGATGTGTCTCTAGAAACTACACTTTCCAAAATTGAGCCTTGCACACTTATATACAAATGTACATTCAAATTTCTTCAAAATTTACAAAAACTTGTGAGTACTTCTCCTGCATGGTCTCCTCGTGCTCCCATGTAGAATCTTCAGAACTGTAGTAGATCCATTGAACCTTTACCATGTTGATGGATTTGTTCCTATGCACTTTGAATTTCTGATACAGGATGTGCACTAGTTCCACCTGAAAGTCTCCTTCATGCTCCACCTAGATTGTAGTCCAATCAATTACATGGTTAAGATCAAACACATATTTATTCAATAAAGACACATGAAACACATTATGAATTCTCATGGATGTAGGCAATGCAAGAATGCATGCAACTAGTCCTATATTCTTTATAAATTCAAATGACCCAATGTATGTCGCTTCCAACTTTGGGAAACTTCCTAATATTAGCGAGCTCCTTTTAGCCTTTACTTTTAGAAAAATATACTCACTTTGAATTCCTTGTATGTCCTGTTTTTATCTACATAAATCTTTTACTTGTCCCATGTAACCTTTAAATTTTGCCTAATAATTACCATTTTCTCTTCCATTTCCCTAAGCAATTCTAGTCCAATAACTGCTCTATCTGTTGGGTTATCCTAGCTCAATGACATGTTGCATTTTCCACCATACAAGGATTCAAACAAGATCATCCTCAATGATGCTTGGTATCCATTATTGTAAGCAAATTCAACAAAGTGAAGATAGTCGTCCCACTTAGAGGATGGTCCATTACATACATTCTTATCATATCTTCAATTATCCTATCAATACTCTCTGTTTTCTCATTTGACTCTAGGTGTTATGCTATATTGAAATTTAAATTTGTTTCAAATCCTTCAAATGACCCTTTCCAAAAATTTGACATGAATTTGAGATATCTGTCAAAAACAATTTTCTTGGGCACACCATGTGTTAGGAAACGAGACACACTTTCACGCTAAACCTATCAGAATAGAGGAAGAAATATTTAATCAAGAAAGTAAATGACACAACAATCACACAATACACAGAGATTTTACCCTGGAAACCCAAACCGGGAAAACCAACATTCCTTGAGCGTTCTGCTCCTTGTTGTCTTATTCATTCAGAATAAAATGTTACATGCCTAACCTTGGTCCACAGCTAAGACACAATCGACATCATACCCTCTTGCTTGCACAAGAACAACCCTGTAGCCAATTGGCTTACATCTGCATGACCAACAACCTCTAATTTACAGACTCTTGGAGAATATCCATCCATCATCTAAAGATTCAATATTATTGATTATCCTTTAAGGCCTTACAACATGCCTCTTTATAGGCTTTACAGTAGGAAAAAACCTAAAGAAATGGCACCCAAAAACGGTTATAGATCCATGCAGATCATTGGGTACAAATCCCACAAATCTCAAAATTCTGTTACAGTTGACTACCTAGTGTATTACCCGTTGACTACTAGTCGGACTTCATTTGGTCTCCAGTCAGTTGTCACATGCCCGTCTGTCGACCTCTTGTCAGTTGACCTCTTCGAATTGTTGTCGATGTCTTTACCATGTCGATCCACCTCGATTTCGAATTTGACTTTACCTAGTCGACTAACCTCGACCTTCAACTTGTTGTCGATCTACCTCGACTTCGTCTTTACCAGGTCAAACCACCTCAAACTTCGTCTTCGACTGTCAGTCGATCTACCTCGACTTTCACTGCAAATAATATAACAACCCAACACCATGTAGCTTGCAAATTTATTTCATGTAAATTTATACAATGTTGGTTTCCTTGTGAGTTAGCTTCGCTAGAATAAAATGGGAAACCTTAGTTAATTTATCCACCACTACCATAATGGAATCATGTTGTTTTATAGTCTTGGGTAGTTTAGTAATAAAATCAATTGTAAAATCTTCCCATTTCCACTCATGATTGGAAAATGGTTGTAGTAATCAAACTAGATGTCTATGCTCATCCTTCAACTTTTTATATTCTATACATATGGCTATATAATTAGCCACCTCTTTCTTCATTCCTGAACAAAAGTATTGGCCCCTTATAGCTGCAATTGTGTTCTAATATCCTAGGTGCCCAGCATAAGGCACATTGTGCATTTCTCTCAACACTATATTTTTTATTTCTTTGGATTTTGGCACATATAATTTTCCCCTGTACACGAGGACTCCATCCTCTTTCATCTCATAATCTTTAAATTTCTACTAAAAACTACCTTGCTATAATGTTTATTTTATTTGCAAATAGTATTGATCTTAATTTGCAACCTCTAGAATTTAGTCTTTTAAATTTGAATTGTACATGCTAATTATTGTAGCATGCATCTCATGCACTCTCTTGCTGAGTGCATCAACCACTTTATTTTCCTTGCCTTTAATTTGATTTATATCAAATTCATATTCACTGAGGAATTCCAACCATCTAACTTATCTAGCATTTGAGGTTGTCCATCCAAATAAATATTTACACTAGTATGGTTTGTTCTCAACTCAAATTTTTTTCCCATGAGATAATTGCCTCCACATTTTAAGACATGAAATATGTATGTCATCTCTAAGTCATGTGTGGCATAGTTCTTCTCATGTTATTTCAACTTCCTTGACTCATAACATACCACATGCCTATTTTGTATAAGGACCCCACTAAACCCTCCCTTGCATGCATCAACGCATACACCAAAATTGCCATCTCGATATGAAATCTTTAAGATTGGTACACTTGTCAATATATCCTTCAAGTGATGAAAGTTTTCTTCACATTAATAAGTCGATTCGAACTTCACACCCTTCTTTTGCAAAGAAGTAATTGGGTTTGCAGTTTTTGAAAATCCTTCAATGAATCTTCTATAATAACTAGCAAGTCCCATGAATGATCTGTTATGATCGAATTCCATGAAAATGATAAAAAGTCAATGAATACATTCCACTTCTAGGGGGGAACCTCTTTTTACAATACATCCAATTCAAAATACAATACGAGATGAGATAAGTTGATCCTAAGACTAGATATCCTTTGTATATATATATATATATATATATATATATATATATATATATATATATATATATATATATAGGAGACAAAGGGGTACAATTATAATGAAAGGGTACAATGAAGGGTTCTAGACGGCACATAAATATAACACTAGAAATGTATTAAGTCAATATCTAGGGATTAGTAAAGGGTTTTATACTTTACATGATATTTTTCTAGGCTTAACATGCCCCTCCCCTTCAAACAAGTTTTGTCCTCAACACTTGACTAACTACGAGTGTTTCTGCATGAAAAACTCATCTTCCCATGTCGTCTCTTCTAATGGTAGGTTCTTCCATTTGATGAGGTACTCAATAATTCTTGATTTCACAGTTGCTTAATCCTTATTTCAAGGATTGTTTCTTGTTCTAGTATGCTTTTCCTTTCTTCATTAATATCTGGTAAAATGGTTTGGATTGGGATCTTGTCACCGATTAACATCTTTAAGCAAGAAACATGGAAGACTGGATGTACACGTGAAGATGGAGGCAACTCCAATTTGTAAGTCATACTTCCAATTCTTTGCAACACCTTATAGGGGCCATAATATTTGGATTCTAATTTATTGTTCTTCTTTCTTTTCTTAAGGGACATCTATTTATATGGTTGTAACCTCAAAAAACCCAATCCCCCATTTCAAATTTCCTTTTTCACTATGATGTTAATCTGATTCTTGTTTCATCCTATTTTGTTAATCTGATTCTTGTTTCATCCTATCTTGCATAAGTTGTTGCTCTTCCAAAAGTTGTAATATTGTATCAACATGTTGTACATTATCTTCCCAATATTTTTTTGTATATTAGTATGTCATAAAAAAATACTAACACAAATTTTCTGAGGAAGGATTTGAAAATAGAATTCATCAAGATTTGAAATGTTGAAGGTGCATTTGTAAGTCCAAATGCATAAAACTATGATTATGCTTGTGTAATAAGGGTTCGAGATATGAAACTGGAGAGTACTATATGACAAATTTTGGAGCTAATAATAATAAGTTTTCATTTCATTACACTGTTGTATTTGATTTGCAGACTTATTTATTTGATGATTGTTTTCATTTTGGTTTGAATTATGTTTAATTAGTGTATTGACAATTGATATGAGCACTATTTCTGATCTCCTTTGTTTTATGTTGGTGAATGCTTTGTTTAAATCTATCTTTGTAGGGCTGCACATGATTTGAAGCAAGATTGATTATGATTTCATGAGATTAGTTTGTAGTGATTAATAACTATTTATTGATCTTAATGGTGATGGATGAGAACATTAAGATCCATCACCATGGATTTCCTGGAATTATACATGAGTTTTTATAAGGATAGGAATTTTTGCATGCTCAATGATCTCATAGTAGGCTCTCCAGAAATAGTCGTCTCCCAATGTATGGAAAAGTTTCTTAATGTGGTTCCTCAAGAAAAGGGATTGGTGTTGGGTTAATGCAAGAGGGAGGCCTTCTCATTTTCACCAATAAGAAATTATGTGATAGAAACTTGGGAAACTCCACCTATGAGAAATAAATGTTAGCTATTCTTCATGAAGTTGATACGTGGAATTCATATTGATAAAATATAGAGAACAAGAAAGACAAGAGACAAAAAGTTTGGAAGAAAATGCGTTAATCCATAATCTCTCACACTCATGTATTCATTTCAATAATATAAATATATAATACAAGAATGAAACCACCATAATTTATCTCACATCGACACCTCATTCAGAGATAAGGTAGGAGGAGGAAAAATATGAATCTAGAAACACACTTAGGATGAAAAACATATCCTTAAATGAGAAATACATAAGGTGGTGTTCTAGGACTTCATGATTGTATAAGAGTCAGAGGCTAACATCCCCCCCCTCAATCATAAGTCCGAAAAATTATGCCAACAAGGTATGTGCATGTACTGGTACATCTACAAGTATTCATGACGAAACTGCTATGCTAAGCCTCAATGAAGAATTACTTGAAAAGGTGCCAAATCTAGATGTTATAAACTCTAGAAAATATCATTGTATAATCACATGAGGTAAAATGTTTGTAATATTTTAACTGATGTGAACTCTATTGGAAACAATGTTTTCATTGACGTCAAAGACATAAGGATCCAGATTGTTGTACAATGTTGTCATTGATGTCGAATACTATGAATGCCTCTATGTGTTGTGTTGATGAATTTTTGGATGTTTACCTTGTGTGATTGAAGGTAGGATGCTTGTAAAAATCTTTATGAGATGCGAGGGATCTGTGTATTTACCCAAATAAAGAAGAAATAGAGGAATGAGATTTGACAGGGATATGTGTATTTACCAAAGCGTAGATCGAGGAAGCAGTAGACTTGGATAACCATGCCAACAACGACACGATGGGTTTCTGAATTTTATACAAATGTATGTAGAGGATGATATCAAGGAGACAAAAAAATAAACAATACGAATCTGAGGGTGCAAAGGAAGGTCAGGCACACATTGATTTATTTTTAGCAAGAGTGTGAAGGGTTTATATTGAAAAAGCACTATGTCGTAATTTGAATAAGAACGAGTGAGCTACAAAACCCTATGCACGACATTAAATTTTTTCATGAAGAATTATGAATGTAGAATTGGTTAAATCCTAACCATTGATCATTGTAGATGAATGGATAAGATCAAAGGAATGGAATCCTGACATATTGGATATCAAGAGAAATATTGAAGTGTAGCGTTGAAGTCATGAGCGCCTGGTGAGTCGATGGGCCATTAGTCTGATGGCCATGTCAGCGCCATGTTAATAGCCATGATGATGACACATCAACACCACATCATCCAGTACACACAGAAAGAGTCCACGTGGAGATCAATTCTTGTGTCAATTCATATCACATATCAAACTAGTGATGGATCAATGCAACGCTGAAGTCTTGGGGGGGCAGGGTCGATACCCCGAGGGCCCGGTGGGATGATAGGTCGGTGCCCTAGTAGTGGGATCCACCATATAGAATATCGAGAGATCAGGAGAAAGAAGAGTGTAAGTGCAATGAATTTCCTAGGGCCCCGATGGAACGATACCTGGTGGGCAAGCTTGATGCCACATCAATGCAACATGCCACACTAAGTTAGTGCCACAGATGCAGAAGGATTCCATGTCAGTGCCATGTGTCAGGACACATGTTGGTGTTAAGTCAACATGATATCTAAATAGGGCCAAAATAAGTGATGACGTAATAGAGCCATGTAATATAGTACATGCGAAAGGAGTCAACATGGAAGACCACATCATATTAGATATCAGATGAATGAGAGAAAGTTTGAAGTGTTGAATTTCTGGGGGCCTGATGGCCCAGTAGGCCGAAAAATATGGTGGCTGGAACATGGAGACAAGGTTCCATATCGAATATCAGATACCATAAGTATGTATTATTAAGGTGGTGAAGTCCTGGGGGGATGATGGGATGATACCTTGATAGCCTAGTATCACGATTCCACATGTGAGGTTCCATATTAGACCATGTTAAAAGGTTGAGGGTGTATGGTTGAAGGACTCGGGGGCCCGGTTATTCCAGTGCCTGGTGGCCCAATATATCGGATTGGAGTAGAAGATAAAGGAACATGGTAGAAGGTTTGAGGATATGATATCCTGGTAGGTCTGGTAGTCACGATGTCCTGGTGGATTTGATAGCTTACTGATGTCATAAACCATCAAGAAAACAAATCGATGGCTAATATTGAATCAAAGTCTAGATTGGATGGTTGCTGAGTGTTAGGGTTGTGTTGAGTGTTCTAGTGGCCAACTATAGCATATCAATATCAATATGAGGTCTATATCGGATGACTGTTGAGTAAATGAGGCTTGCACTCTATGTTTATGTGGACCAGTGGCTCGATACCCGATGGTACCGATAACATGATATGTGGAGATTTAGACTCAATAGATAGATGGATGAGGTTAATATGAAGAATGATTAGATGGTTGATGAGTGATGAATATTTTTTGGTAATTTCCATAGATTAGAGAACAAGATCGATGACTATGTTTGAATGAAGGGATCAATTTGACGACTATTGAGCGATGAGGTTAGTGTTGTGCACTAAAGAACAAATCGACGACCATGATTGTTTCAAGGAGACGATCCAATGATTGCTGAGCGTCAAGGTCAGGTTATGAGAATATCGTGCACAAAACCAAGGGGGTTTATGCCCATTTCAAAGGATTTTTGAAACCCGATTTAATGGAGAAATGAAGGAATATGGAGCCAAACTTTTGAGCACAATATTTTGTTTGTGGAAAAATATGTGGAGGTATGGATCCTATAAATAACAATGCCCGAATCGGTTTTGGAGTGATAAAGTGAAAGGATAAGGAAGAGAAGTAAATGTTCTAAGATTTTTGGGTTCTAGGAATGAAAGAAGACGAGACATAATTGTCTAAGGGTGACTGGGAGTTGCAAGGCCTAAGGAAATTTTGAGACTATGTAGATTGTGAACTGGTGGAGAGCACTACGAAAAAAAATGCAAAGCAACATATTTGTGTAGGATAAGTCTTGACGGAAAGAGAAAAATATGGTATGGTTGACAGCATGAGGAAATTGATGTTTCCAGTAAATGGGTGTAAACATTATTTTTGAGTTTGTTCTCAAATAAGGGGATTGGTGTCTCCTGCAGGTGGGTGCCTATGAATATAACATCTGTAGGTTTGTGCCTATATTGAGAGATGTGTTTGTTCTCATCCAAGGGGATTGGTGTCTTCTGCAAGTGGGTGTCTGCAAACATTGTAGGTGATTTGGTGCTCAAAAAAGGGGATTGGTGTCTTCTGCAAGTGGGTGCCTGCAAACATTGTAGGTGATTTGGTGCTCAAAAGAGGGGATTGGTGTCTCCTACATGTTCGTGCATGCAAACATTGTAATAGTAGGTTGGTGCCTACATGATCTTATAAAATATTTTTTTTGTGGTTTTCTCCCATTTGGGATTCCATGTTAAATATTTATGTATTGTGGATTGTATGGCTCTTTATATTTATCATTAAATGCTCAAAGTTGTTAAAGTAACAAATTGATAAATATTATTAAAAAAATAAAGAAAGTCGTATACTGATTCATCCCCCCTCTTTGAATAAGTAAGTGTGCCGAAAATTGGTACCAGAGTGGGTTCCTTTAGAACAATATAACCACTGGAAGGTGAATCCTTGTAGAACACGTTGATTGGATGCCATCTCCCTTGTTCGATGGAACACAATTTGTATTCTGGAGCATAAAAATGAAGAAATATTTGCAGGCATTGGGGTATGATGTCTGGAAATCATTTGTCACTGGTTACACAACCTCAAAAAATACACCAACAGAGGCAACTACAAAGGAGTAAAGTGAGAACAATACAATGGCCATGAACGTCATTTTGAGTGGCTTATTGGATTTAGAAAAAGCCAAAGTGAGACAATGTACATCAACTAAAGATATTTGGGACAATATACAAGATATTTAATTAAATCAAGCAACCTTAGAAATGTCAAAATGGACAAGGATGGAAGAATATGAAACAAGTGAAAACTTTGACTATGAATCATATGCTGAAGGCACCAACTTTGCCAGGAAGCCCAAGAAAGTATCAGGAAAAAAAAGGTAAGCCTTTTTTTAAATGTTTTAATTATGAAGAAGTAGGACACTATGTAGCTAAATGTCCTTATGCAAAAGAAGATTCCAGATTCAAAGATTACAAGAATGATAAGACTAAAAAGAAAGGAAAGTCCTACAGACAAAGGAAGAATCTATATACCAATGAGGAAAAAAACTCTTCTAATGAGAGTGACAGTGAAACATAGGAGATTATATTCATGACCCTAGAAAAACAGTCTGATGAACCAGAAAATAAAAGCATAGATTCAAGAGAGGAAGGAAATCCCAAAATTGAAGCGGAAGAGGATATTGAATCATAACTCATTAGTGTCTTAGATGAAATAGATAGACTCAAAGACAATAATAGAAAGCAAGAAAAGGAATTGCATAAATATGAAGAGGAGGAACATGATCTTGAAGAAACAAAGAAGACAATTATCATCTTGAAGAATCAATTAGAAGAGGCAAAGAGGATAGAAGAAGTGTCGAGGAGTCATTTTAAAGAAAAGGAAAAAAATTGTGAGAAGCTAAAGGATGAAATCATTTCCTTAAGAAATGAACTAGAGAAAACAACCGATCATTTGAATATAAGCTTGAAGTTTGGAAAGGGTATAAAAATATTATGTAATATACTCAGCTATCAAAGGCCACCATTCATCAAGACATGCCTTGGCTATCATGACAATCACAAGACCCTTGATGAATATGGAAGCCTTAAGTCACCAATAAAGAAAATTCAAAAGAATCTTGAAAGCTATGCAAATGTTCTTAAAGGTTCCAATTATAGTGAAGAAAACAAAAAGGAAAGAAATCGTGGCCATCAAAAGACTAATTTTTCACTCAATAAATATAAGAATGAGTTTAGAAGAGTTGCTCCATCAAGAAGACCCTTCACAACTAGGTATCAAAATCTATTTTTAGGTTATTTCTTTTGTTGCAAATTTTTTGGTTATAAGGCAATCAATTGCAAAGCTTATGGAAGAAATGATTATATGAGAAATATAAATAGAATCTCTCAGAATAATTACAAGGATGATCATATCAACAACAAGACTAAAGGATATCATGGGCATGCTGATAGAAACTAAAACCCATTTGGTCCCCTACATTACAAAGTTGAATGTTGAAAATGCAATAATTATGGACACATAGCACGATATTGTAGAAGCAACAAGACATGATTTTTTAGACAAGAATATACAAAGGTATGGAAGAGAAAACAAGAAAAAGAAAATAAGGAAGAATGTGAATTAGCTTGGTATGCACAAAACAAAGAACAAAATACCATCACCAAGAAAAAGAAAGAAACTACAAAAGTGTTTGTGCTGTGCGCTGTTTGTAAGACCCTAGGTTCGAGTTATCTTTCAGCAAAAAAACCCTCCAGACACTGGCCCTTTCAACATCACCTACTTGCTCAGATGAAGTCTCACCTGAGACATCTATTGGGACTGCAAGAACCAAGTTTCTATAATAGTTAGGGAATGGGAGGTGACCATCTTGTTCATTCTTCTTTATAATTTCTATGTGTGTGATTCTTTCCTTGTTCCTGATTAACTACTAGTGATTTTAGATTCATATAATCATTAGATTCTAGTTTACCACATAACCCGTTACTGTAACAGTAATGATTATTGCACAATGATTATGCATAACTTATGTCTAATATAACAAGCATAAAACATATTCCATGAATATTCATATAACATACATTTAACACAAGATTTAGCGTGGTTCACCCAACTTTGGGCTACATCCACAACGACTGGCTTCTTTATTAGCGTTTGTCATTTTCTTCTGGCTTGCGCATCGTGCTTACAAATATATGTCATGATTATCTTTATTCTCTCCTATCCTAGCCTCTTTACAGTGCAAGCCTCTCTCTCTCTCTCTTTTCATCATCTCTTACATTTAGACATGGATTCCTCTCTTTTACAGACTCCCCTATCACTCTTCTTACATGAAAGAACTCTCGACAGCTTGGGATAGACTCCACAAGGCTTCTCAAGAATAATCATGCAAAGGAACCAAACAAAAGATGACCAGAGAACCTCTATTCTCCCAACCATTTACATATTTATACATAGGATTTAGGGCTTAAAACCCTATTTGGTTCCTCCCTAAACACTGTTACATTGCATGACAACTTCAATTCACTCGTTGTTCAACTTCTTTCTCTTTCTTTTCTGTCTGCATGCTATTTTTCACTTTGACTGGTTGTTCTTTCTCGCTTTTGTGCATCCTTCCATATTTATCCTTTTGTTACACATCAAAATTACTCATTTCAATGATGACCTATTGTCGTCATTACAAGTGTCGCAAGTGTCTCATTTTGGCCACAAGTGTCGCAAGTGTCACATACATCATACAATCATCTTGCCCATGTCGTGTCTCAAATGACATCACAAGGAACACTTGAAGACACCCTCAGAGACTGGTTAAAGAAGGATAATTCATTTGATGAAGAGAACAAAGCCTTTTGCCTTGAGAAAACCACTTAAAAATTAATTTTGAAGGGCAATGCTCCCCCACCCTCTGATAGGGAGTGCTAGCACTCCTTGACCTTCTTTGGGAGAGAGTTGTAGCACTTTGTGCACCCTTCTGGGGGAGCGCTAGGATGTTTTGAGGAAATAATGGGCATCACTCCCCTACCCACTAGTAGGGAGTGCTAGCGCTCCTTGCCCTTCTTTGGAGGAGCATTGTAGCGCTCTATGCACCATTCTGGGGGAGTGTTATGCTGTTGAGAAAATTAGGGGAAGATCCTCCTTATCTCTGAAATCCATTGGATTCAAATATGAGGTCAATGATGGATCTTAGGGAGGATCCACAACTGATGGAGAAAGATACTCAACCTATAAAAAGAATCTCTAAGGTGGTTAGGCCTCTCCAAGCCTATATAAGGAGGCCTCCTCATGGTGAAAGGATGGAGTTTTTAGAGATACCAAACTTATGATCTCATGAGAAGTGGTATTGTAGAGACATTGAAGGCATCAAACTTATGATATCATAAGGGAGATAATTAGTGAAGCATAGTCATTTTGTTTGTGGATCATTTGAGCAAGGGGTTGGACAAGGAGAGTTGGAAGAGGCTGTTGCAACTCCATCAAAGGTCTGTAAGTATCTCTTTTGAGTTCTCATTAATACATGTGCTTGGTTTGTTTCCTTCAATATTGTGTATACCTACATGAACTTGTATTTAATGGATAGATCTAGTTTCAAACTAATCGTAGTAGAATAGGAAGCATGCTTTGTCTTTGATTGGATTGAAGGACTTGTTGAAGAGCTGGAGGATCATAGCTCAACTTGGACTGGGCAAGGAAACACATCGTAAAAAGGTACATATTCTTCCTCTTCTCTATATATTAGCTTATCTAGGTTTAAAGGGATATCAATAATTAAAGTTAGCACCTTTCTGTATTGGTCTTAGAAGTCTAGGATCCAAGAGGGAATTCACTTGTCCGTAGGGGGATTTTCCTAAGTTTTTTTTTTTTAAATTTCTGGGCAAGTTTTTGAGTTCTGAGAGCCCAACGCTCCCCTTCCTCTATCACTAGAGCACTGACACTCCCTTGTAGGCTCCCACAGAGTGCTACAATGCCTTGGTACCCTTGACCCCAGAGCGCTGGTCTTTTTCTGCTAAAAACGTTTGGGAGTTGATCTCTGAGGCTACTTTTTGCTGATTCATTTGCTCAGGGTTAATATCATCTCAGCGTGTCCTTGTTTTGGCCTCCAACATCTTGATTTCTAAGAATTTATTATGTTTTGTTTGGATTGCTGACTTTTTTCTTCCTTACTTTGAGTCACTCTTCTTCTTTGAAGGTTTAGAGTCAATTTACTGTTTTCTTCTCATTTATCTAACTGAATGAAAGCTATTGTAAGGAAATTCAGAGATCTATCCACTATTCCATTTGATCTTTGAGGTCATTTTCCCCAAGAAATTAATCTTATATTTAATTATATTTTTCCCACCTTTCAAATCACTTTTACTGTTTGATCATCATCCATTAACCTTCTCCTACCTTCACTAGCAATTTCACCAATTTTTATGCATTCTGGGTGAGTTTTTCTTCATTTTTTGACTATTTTTTGAATTTATGGGCGGATCAACGCCCCCCTGTAGGCCATATCAAAGTGCTATCAGTCCTAGGGAGCGTTGTAGCACTCTATACCCTTGAGACAAGGAGTGTTGGTCTCCTTTTTGGAGGATTTTTTCCCTTTTCTGCTCAGATTTTCTTAGCTTGTTTTGTGGAAGTATTTACCCAAACTTTGTGATTGGTTTGTGAAGTTATTTAGGTTGATATTTGGTTCTTATAACCCCTTATTGTCTTTATTATAGCTTGAAACTTTTTTCAAAATGTGAAATTTCCCTTTCTAGCTGCTTGTTTGTCGGGAAATTTGAGTGATTTCTCTTTCTCTCTGTCTTTTCTTGGATTCTTCTTTGCATCTTCTTGTACTCCTTGAATGTTTGTTAGTTGTTGAATACTTGATTGATTTATTGTTAGAACAATACTATACTTGTTTTCTTCCATTTCTCATTGCTTTGAGTGCATGCTTTGTTTGAAACCTTTGTCGCTTTGTGTCTTTTGCATCTGCATTTGACTCTTTCTTCTGATTGAAAGTTGTAGAGCATTGAAGGATTTGTATTTAATTTCTTTATACATTAGGATAAAAAAAATAATATAGATGAATTCTTGATTTTGGGTAGTGAAACTAGTTTTCATTCGAAGTAGCAAAATTGCATGGTTTTTGGCATTTTGGGACATTGTGCATCTGCGAATGATAAACATTTTCTCCTTCTCGTAATATAGCTTTCATCAAAGTGAAGTATTTGCATTCTCATTTCTTTGCATTGTTTAGAGTCAGTTAAAACATCATTTAGTCCACTCCATTTTCCTCTTGAGTAAACAACAACCTTAAAATCAAGCGCTAAACTAAAATTTATCCGACATTTTTACATTTTCTGATAGCAAACCTACATTAGCTTAAGGTGTAGCAATTTGGAATAGGTTGAAAGGATAAATTTCCAAAGCTGTCAAACAAACCTAGCATCTTGCGATAGGAGAGAAAATCTGATTTTCGTATAAGCTTACTGGGATCTCCCTCTCACACAGGGGTTATGCACGTGGTGACGTTCGAGAGAGTTACATAGATTATCCCTCCATGGTTCAACCATTCGTAGTAGTCAAATCATATATTGGGGGTTATTCTTGAGGTTCAACTGTCTTCATTTGGTTTCAGTGCTTCATGAACTCCGAATCCATTCGGGGTCCTCTGAAGTTCTACCGTTCCACTTGTCCTTAGTTCTCTTGAAGGATTTCAAACTTTTTATCCTTCCCATAGATTCAGACCGGACTGTCGATTGTACCCATCCAGGGGATGACTGTGAGTTGGTGACCTTAGTAGCCATAATCTTAAGGGTCTTACACAAGGTGACGGTGAAGGGAACTCTCACTATACCTGGAATAGACGTTGGTCAAACAAACTCGGGCTCCTTGGAGGGTAAATCCACAATTATTGCATGGAATCTTGCACCAAGGTGTAAGTCCATTAAGTAGGTCGCCAATGTAACTAATCCACCCGCTCTATCCCCGCCCCTTCCTATATTACTCTCGCGACGTTGGATTTCATCACCAACTAGTGGTTTCATTGTGGGAAGTTTTGTTTGATTGTTTGCTTCTTAGATTCATAGCGTGTGTTTTTTGTTTTACTTAGTGGACCTTAGGTCGAGTCAGTGTTAATGGCATCAAATCCTGGGAGTACCAATGGAGGAACCCCTTGTTCTGGGGAACCTTTCACCTTTCCTTCTTTTGGAAACATTGGTCCTCCGTACATTGCCACACTGAGTCTTCCGAGACTCACCATCGGATTACCAGTTTGGTTGTTCCCCACCCCGGTGATCTCGAATCTTCCCATTGCTTCAGCTGCACCTAATACTTCAGATGTTAGTGCACCACCCACACATCAACCTCATGTCAAATTTTTTCCTTCTTCACCCATTAAGTCTCCTTCCCTTTCTGCTTCTTCGCTTAGTGAAAGCTCTAAAGCAAGTATCCAGTTTAATAAGAAGAAGAAGAAACAAAAAGAGAAGAAGAAGAAGAACTCGAAAAGGACCAAGCCTCCAACTATATCAAATGTTGGATCCAAGCAACCAACTACTGTTAATAGTACTGGGAGTGTTGATGAGGTCAACAAGATTAAAACGAAGAATCTGAAACCCAAATTCCCTTGCAGTCTTTGTAAGAGTGACCACTTTCTGAGGGATTTCCCTGGTCTTCCCTTTGGTCCTCCACATCATCGGCCTTTGCTAGACATGCTGGTGACGCCCCATCAACTAGTGACATTAAGGTTGGTAAGAAGAAGACAACTGTCAAATTTCCTTGTATGTTATGCGAAGGTGTTCATTATTCTCACCTTTTTCCTCATATGGATGAGGCTTCTTCTCTTTTGGAAAAGCTTCAACTCCCAACTAGTTATCGTAAGATTTCCCCCAACCCATCGTTAGTTGATGGAATGGTCAATCTAGTTCCATCCCCGGTCAGTCAAGTTGATCAGGTGGTCAATCTAGTTTCATCCTCAGTTGAACCACTAAAGAAAGTAGCTGATCTAGTTCCATCATCAATTAGCCCCAGTTTTCATCTGAAAAGTGAAACCCAAGTGACTAATCCAGTCCCATCATTGGTCAGTCCCACCCTTCATTTGAAGAGTGCCAATGTGGTCAATCCCACTCCTCCTATGACGAGTGCCAAAGTGGTTGATTCGGTCCCTTCATCGGTTGATCCCACTCTCCCATTAGAGAGTGCAACCCAAGCGGTCAATCTGTTTCCACCTGTCGACCCCATTCTCCCCTTGGAGAATGAAACCCAGGTGGTCAATTTGATGTCGTTATCAACCGATCCTACTCTCCTGCTAGAGAGTAAACCCAATTCTTCCCACATTTTTCTTGTTGATACAGAATCTACCGTGCTGGGGAACATTCCGCCTTCTCCCGTGAAACCTCGTCCAAGTAATGAGGCCATCCTTTTTTATTGGGGTCTGCTAACTGGACCTCATATTCCCTCTCACATTCCTTTCAAGATTATAGTACATGTTTGTGGTCGGGACGTTCCTCATGCACTGATAGATGAAGCCTCATCCGTTAGTATTTTTTCCTCTATTGCTTGGCAAGCTTTGGGTTATCCTCAGCTTGTGTCGGTTATCCAGACTCTGTTCGCTTTTAACAGAAGAACCAGTCACCCTTTAGGAGTCCTTCCTCAGTTTCCTGTAACTTTGGGAGGGAAAATTGTCTTTATTGATGTTATGGTAGTCCAGGACCCCTTGGATTTCGATTTACTCCTTGGACGAGATCATGTCTATGCTATGAAAGCTATTGTGTCCATTCTTTTTTCGTGTGATATATTTCTCGCACGATGGAATAATGGTGAATATTGATCAAATTTCATGCGTTGGTCCTGACTTGATTACCAACCTAGTGACCTCCCTAAACAGTTCTTATATGTAGATAGTATCCCCCCCACCATAGTTCAATTATGTGGCATTATCTCCCATGCCTTCAACTGATAATGAAGATGAATTAGATTTGGCATTTGACATGGTGATCTCTTCGGTAGGGTCTTTAGAGCATGATATCCTTATCCCTGACGTGACCCTCGACATGTGTTACTTCTAGAGCATTGTTCGTCCATCCAATGAAGATCTCTTGGAATCCATGAACGAGTTTTGTCCCTTGACATGGTTTCCTTCCAGAGAATTATCCTCTTGGAAACCATGATCAAGAAGAGTCCACGAGCATAGTTTCACTTCTCTGTGGCAAGCTCATTAAAAAATGAAATAGAGGCCTTGAGCATAGTTTTTCCTCTCTGTAGCAAGCTCGTTAAAAATGAAACAAAAATTTGGGGATTGAACCCAGAGCCCTGAGCATAGTTCTTTTCCTATGTCAAGCTCATTAAATAATGAAATGGTCAAGTCTCCTGTTGAGTCGATTCTTTTCACCAGATCTCGTAGATGTCGAGTCGAGTTTTTCGTTAGGTCTCGTATTTGAACCTTCATTTCATCCACCCTTATCCCTTTTCTCCATCTAGTACAAAAATTGGTGACAACCTCAAAGTTGGTGAATGAATTGAAGCTTGGGGGGCATGTCTCCAACCTTTGATTATCATTCTAGAGTTATGCCACTAGATTTTCAAGCTGGGGGCAGAATACCAACCATCCATGGGTATCCCAACCTTTGGAGATTACATTGAGAATTTACAAGCATACTTTAATTTTGTTTCAAGTTTGTGAAAAAATGAAACCAATACCGAGCATGGTCTTGGTTCCTTCTCGCACTTGAAAAAACATGAGAACACAACCGAGTAAACTTTCATCTCTTTTTTGGACTCGTATGGATATACGAAAAAGGAACCCCATGGAGTCTCCTTTAAGCTCTTTTCAGACTCTCTAAACATGAAAAGATTGCCGAGTGATCTTGCTTCCTTTCCCACTCATTAAAATGTTTGAAAGGGTGTATTTCGAGTGATAATTTATCTCTTTTTCGACCTCGCAAGACTAAAATTACAAAAAAGGACAACCCTGGAGTCATCTTTAATTTTTTTTCAGACTCTCTAAACATGAAAAATCACCGAGTTTACCTTCTTTGGACTCATTAAAAAAACATACATTGAACGACCAATATGGGACCGAACCCTTACTTCTTCTAGTTCATTAAACAAAGGAAGAGGGAATTACCGAAGGTGAGTTATATCGAGCATGTGTTATCCTCCTTGAGCTCGTTAAATTAAAAAGAGGTACTTGTCTATCTGGATGGGGGAAAAATTTGAAGGAAGCAAGCCAAGAAGTTTTTGAAAACATCACAAGTCACTCTTACGGTCGCCCTTGAACACGAAACTTCGTCTTTGCATACATTTTAATCCACTGAACCTCTACACTGAACCAATCCTCTGAGTTTATTTACTCCTTTGGGTCACTCGACGAAATTCATAGTGTCCACTGCATCATCATGTTTTGGTCCATGTCATGTTTTTGCTGTCGTGCTTCAATGTTCAAGGGAAGTATCTGCCTTGAGAGTTAGCCATAAAAAATTTCCTATTTTGACACCTGTCTCAGTCTGTTCTCATTTTATTCACCACCTTATATGTCAGTTTCAGTTTCATGTTGTTGATGGGGGATACATCAAGGCCCTCTTGTGACAAGTCTATTTCCTGTCGAATTTAGCACATTATCTGTGAACTAGACCTAGAAAACAATTAGTACCTTGGGACCTACTTGCCTCAATGGCAGGCCTCCTCGCTTCTGACAGTGGGTTTACATCATTGAACTCTGATCGGATGATTCCACAAATGTTCAACTTCAACTCATTTATTCACATTCCCTGGAATGTACTAGGGTACCTTGGGAATCATTAACATCAATTATGATTTCCCTCACGTTTGTTAACGATTTACCTCATTGACCGATAATAAAGTGGTTTCTACCATGTTTGACATCATGACATCTATTCACATGGTTAGATTCGTACTGCATCGTGATCGGTAAGAACACCCTGGGTTGAGTAATCACTCTGATATATACTTTGCCAAGGTTGCGATGGAGTTTCTTTTGAGAAAATTGATTCATATATTGTTACATAGATCCACTTTGTATTGGTCCGTGTCTATGTCTTGTCGTTTCGTAGATCCACTTTGTATTTTTTGTGGCTACGATCAGTTCATGTCATGGAAGTATAGATCCACATTGTATCTTTGGTGGCTATACTCTTTGTTAATATAATTATTGATCCACAGTGTATGTTATGGCGATCATACCTTGCAAGTATTTATCACCCAAGCATAGGTATGCCTGCCTTGGGTTTGAAACATGTCATAATATTTGATGGTTGTGTGCAGTTTCTACCAAGTTCTCCACGTCCATACCCTTGCTCGAAAAAGTATAAAAAGTACTTCAATTATAAGTTTTTGTCTTCTAACTTTTCTCTTTGTGGGGAAATTTGTTACACATCAAAATTACTCATTTCAATGATGACCTATTGTTTTCATTACAAGTGTCGCAAGTGTCACATTTTGGCCACAAGTGTCACAAGTGTCGTAGACATCATACAATCATCTTGCCCAGATCGTGTCTCGAATGACATCACAAGGAACACTTGAAGACACCCTCAGAGACTGGTTAAAGAAGGAGAAGTCATTTGATGAAGAGTACAAATCCTTTTGCATTGAGAAAACCACTTAAAAATGAATTTTGAAGGGTAACTCTTCCCCACCCATTGACAGGGAGTGCTAGTGCTCCCTGACCTTCTTTGGGGGAGCGTCTTAGCACTCTGTGCACCCTTCTGGCGAAGCTCTGGGATTTTTTGAGGAAATCTTGGGTAGCACTCCCCTACCCACTAGAAGGGAGCACTAGTGCTCCTTTCCCTTCTTTGGGGGAGCATTGTATCACTCTGTGGACCATTCTGGGTGAGTGTTATGCTGTTGAGAAAATCAGAGGATGATCCCCCTTATCTTTGAAATAAGTTGGATTCTAATCTGAGGCCAAGGCTGGATCTTAGGGAGGATCCACAACTGATGGAGAAAGATCCTCAACCTATCCCAAGAATATCTAAGGTGGTTAGGCCTCTCCAAGCCTATATAAGGAGGCCTCCTCATGGTGAAAGGATGGAGTTTTTAGAGATACCAAACTTATGATCTCATGAGAAGTGGTATTGTAGAGACATTGGAGGCATAAAACTTATGATCTCATAAGGGAGATAATCAATGAAGCATAGTCATTTTGTTTGTGGATCATTTGAGCAAGGGGTTGGACAAGGAGAGATGCAAGAGGCTGCTATAGCTTCATCAAAGGTCTATAGGTATCTCTTTTGAGTTCTCATTAATACATGTGCTTGGCTTGTTTCCTTCAAGATTGTGTATACCTACATGAACTTGTATTTAATGGAAAGATCTAGTTTCAAACTAATCATAGTAGAATAGGAAGAATGCTTTGTCTTTGATTGGATTGTAGGACTTTTTGAAGAGATGGAGGATCATATCTCAACTTGGACTAGGCAATGACAAACATCGTAAAAAGGTACATCTTCTTCGTCTTCTCTATAGATTAGCTTAGCTAGGTTTAAAGGGATGTCAGTGATCAAAGTTAGCACCTTTATGTCTTGGTCTTAGAAGTCTAGGATCTAAGAGGGAATTCACCTATCCCCAGGGGGATTTCCCTATAACACCTATCAAGCTGTCATCCTTCCTTTTTAGCTGCTTTCTTTTCCCGCTTTATTCTCTTCTTTATTCTCTTTTTCTTCTTTATTCTACTTTTCTTCTATCTTACTGTGTGTTGTACTTTTGGATGTGCCTCTACTTTTCACTGTCCTCTTGGATCCAACTCAGCTGCACACTCCCTAATATTCCTTTTTCTCCTATGCACTTTTTCTATCCTTAGGACTTTTACCAAAATAACATCCCAAAATTGCCTGTCCAATAGGCCGCCAAAACTCACTTGTGGCTCGTCCAGAGCCACTTAGGCCTGTTTCCTGCTCTTCCATACCACAATGAAATTTTGGGAGGCTTCCTTCACTACCTCAACTTCCTTTATTATCGATGCTACGGGGAAAATTACCCCTAAATTGGGTATAAGGAATATACAAAGAGATAACCCCCTAAAAGATTGACTTATCTCTAATCTACCCCAAAACGATATAGACTAAGTGATAAGAGAGAGGGAAGAGAAGGTTAAGAAGAGCACCTTGAATCCTTTCAATTGATGTAGACCTCTTCCACTTGTTGTTGCCTCTTAGATCACATATGTCCTCCCAAAGATGACCTGCAACAGACCAAGAACACAACACGACAACATATAAAATCTCTAGTAATCACTTAAAATCCTAAATATGGATGTAAATGATCAAATAGATATGAACATATACACATAAAGTTTTTGGACATAGATAATATCTTTTATTTATAAACAAGATGAAAGGTTACAACCTTTGCTTGGTGACACCACTCCACGAACCAAGTTCAAGCTCCTCTATCACGACTCTAAGTGAACCAATCTCACATAGAATTCTCACAACCAAAATGCCAACATGAAAAGAAGGAAGGGTTGCATAGGGAGAATGGATGGAAGGGAAAGATGAGGATAAAACTCAAAGCAAGATGCAAAACTTGGGAAATGAGAGGGAAAGGATTGGGGCAGAGTTTTCTTGTCTCCTTGTTCACATGTGTAAATGACTCCCCTAGACCCCTTTTTATATGAGAAAAAGATGGTTATTCAGTTTGGGGAAGGGTTACATGGGGTAAAATGGTTAGGAAACCCTTTATATCACGTAAACTTCATCGAAATACGCACAATTTTCTATTTTTTGCATTTTTTGGGAGTAAACGCGAGCTAAATAGCATGCACCATGCATATGTATGTGGGCATATTAGCATGCAACACACATATGTATGCATGATGATAGAGAAACAATATGTGTACATTATCCAAAAAGTTGTTTTTTGAAAGAAACCTAAGCGATATGATTGGAAAAGGATGCAAATTGATGGGACAATGTATTGGATGCATATATGTGGAATTTTTGGACTATAACAGATGCCCCCTAATGTGTGAGGTTATAAGAGAAACTAATGGCCAAAATACATTGCAACATATTTACACATTGGGAAGGAACAAAGTCGATTGAGCACAAGATGAGTATTCACGAGCATGTCATCTGCAAAATAATTATAATCTCTGAGGTGGGCATACCCATGCTCAGGATAAACCAAGCATGGCTACCAATCACATACAATGAAGATCCATGTCAGGTAAAATAATACATAGGGTAGCTACATCTCAAAATCAGTTGAAGAGATACAAATACAATGTGATATGCATCTTCAGGAAGCATCAATGCCTGTAGCTGGAGGTGGAGCTTCATAACTCAAGCAATATCTTCAAGGTATTAAAAACTCAAGTAGGAGTATCATAGGAGTGTAGGGATCAATACCTTGAGGTCTTCAACAAACCTTCATGGAAATAATGGAATAAATTGAACAACATGTACCAAAATTCATTGATTCTGAATATGAAATTGAATGGATTCTTGGGATGGCCGACTCATGAAGGTCAAGAGACTAACTACAGAATAGCTAAATCAGGTTGGGGAACTTCCCTTAGAAAAAAGCATGAAAAAATGATGAGACTCAACCAACATATTATTGACATAAGTCTATGGCATAGGAGGCACCAAAAAATCTCCATATGTTTGGAAGAGTAACCAAACGGAGGAGGACACAACTCCTTGTAACAAGAATAACTTCCTAAGGTCATACTAGATCCCAATACTTGTAGAACAAATAAAAGGATGTACTTTGTCGAAGGGAGACTATCTTGCTGGCGATAACACCGAATGTATATCCCGTCCCCTCTTTTTGGAATATTTGATTTGTTTTTGTCATTTTCACCTATTTAACAAGCTGGAAAAAGAATAAAATAATTCTATGTTACAAAGGAGGAATGATTGTCGTAGGAAATAAAACTAGTTCCAAGCACACAGAACATACTAGTTCTTAGTGAAAGGAGACATGTGCAGGATAAGGACACTCTAGAAAATTCCGACATAGGTCAAGGTGTTAGATTGCAAGGGAAAAAAGTGCTACAAGGCTTGCATCTATGGAACACTCGAAAGGTTCAATAACAATGACATGAAGCCAACATTAGGCCAAGGATGAAAGGATGAGGCATGTGCTGCGATTATAGCATGAGACAACAAGACTCCTTCCATGTAAAGTTTTACAAGTCCAAAGAAGGAAATATTGGTGGTTTTTCACTTTGAGAGAGTCTAAAAAACACTAAAAGGAGACTCCAATGTGATCTTTTTCATAAGGTTAGTCTCCGGGGACCGAAAAAGAATAAAATCATACCAAGGAGAAATCTTCTGGTCACTAGGGCCAGAGTATTCCTTTTTCCTAATTAGTCCAGTTGGTTTGGAAAAGGGTTAAACTTATATCGAAGGGACATCTCTTCAAAACCATTTTAACGAGTGTTACAGAGACAAGATCACTCGACTATCTTTTCAATTTTAGGGAGTCTGAAAAGAGCTTAACTATGAACTCACCACCTTTTTTGTAATTTAGTCCCTTGAGCCCAAAAAATTATAAAAAATAACTTAGGAGAACTCTCCCAGCGAGACATGTATCCTGAGGAATATGTTTTTCCTAGGTAATCTATTGGTTGGAAAAAGGGTTAAACTTATGCCGAATAGGTATTCCTTCTGGACTAATTAATGAGTGTGAAAGAAACAAGGTCACTCGATGATATTTTCTTATTTAGGGAGTCTAAAAAGGGATTAAAGAAGACTCCAAGGGGTTTCCTTTTTTGTAAGTAATCTCCAAGGCTTGAAAAAGAGATAAACGAAAACCATGGAGAATGACCCTTTTTCTCAAATTTAGTCCGTCGGGCCTGAAAAAGGGTTAAACTTATGCCTGAGAATAATCTCCTAGCGAAATGCATCTCCTAGGGCGTACCTTTTTCATAAAATTATCCATCCATAGAAAAAAAGGGGTAAACTATTGCCAGACAGATGTGCCTTCATATTTCACTTTGATGAGCGTGAAGGGAAAAAGGATCGCTCGACAATCTTTTCAATTTTAGAGAGTTTGAAAAGAGCGTAAAGAGGACTCCAAAGAGGCTTCTTTTCATATGTAATCTATGCAAGGACAAAAAGGATAAATACTCTCTTTCTAGATATCACTTTCATGGTTTAAGTGAGGTTGAAAGAAGACAAACCATGCTCTAGGGGAGTCTCATGGGTATATGCTAGAAAAAAATGATAAAGAAGAATGAGGCTTCAACACATAGTCATGGTGGGACTAAAAGGACTCCTATGCCTATGAAGTACTTTAACATGGGCACAAAATGGGAAACAAGGCTCTAACTAGGATTCCCATGGAAGGAAGGATATACCACATAAAGTACGAAACACTTATCAACAAAGAAGGTTAGTGTCACAATTCAGTGGGGTCGATCCTAAGGCTAAATGAACCGGGAAACATATAATGAAAAAATGCAAGTAGGGAAAAATATAACCTATATGCCAGTTTCAAGGTCAATACCTATCAGAAAGGATCGATACGATGAACAAATGTCAAAGAAAAATGTCTCCAAGTTCCTGCATATAAGGCCAATAACACTCATCTAGAAGTTAATAAATCCAATATAGATAGAAAGTTCGGAAAATAAGAGGTGCGACTAAATACAAAACATGAAAACAACAAACCTGGACTATACAATATGGTACAAGGCACCACACAACATTATGAATCATGAATAGTACTAGATCAAGTAGAGCCCACTGCTAGGATCTAAACAAGAGTCTCTTCAATAGTCAACCCAAAAAGTCTCCCAACAGGGAAGAAAACACAAACCACGGTGTAAGTCTTCCCACGATATATAATCCATGGTCATGGATTGGAGGATAGATTCATCATAAGGCAATTCAATATCTAAGAAATCATGTGAATGAGGAGGGTCGATAGTCCCAAAGAGAAAATCAAACTGACCATATTCCATATGACGATGGAGGTTCTATCTAGGACTGACATAGTCTATAAATGAAGAATCACAAGCACAAGGGCTAGAGGATCTACAAACAATGAGATCGGAATCAAAAGGAAACTCAAGATAACTTGGAGCAAGAGGGGGGAGAAAGGGGTCCCATGCCCCCAACTAATCAATTGTTGAGACCAAGTCTTGAGAAGAAAAAAATGAGTGAACAAGTTCCTTCTTAGTAGCAATTGAACACCGAGGATAAGACGCCACATAATTTACCTGTGGCAGGATATAGTCTACACGAATACTAGGAACATATAAAGGGGTAGCCTGAACTAATGTCAAATTAGGATGGTGATTATCATATGCCAATGGGTCGATAGTGAAAATGCTTCCATTTTGAGGGAAATGCATCACTTGTAAGAGCGTAGAAACCACAACATTCATATCATATACATAATCATGCTTGAGAAATATATTGAAATCTAACGGGCCTTGCAGCACTATAACATCAACAAGGAAAATATTCCTACCTAACGAGATAGAAAACTGAGGAAGAATCCCAAAATACTCACTAGGACATCTGTCAAAATACAACAACTCATGCGAAACAGACACAAGCTCGGGAGAGTCCAAGGCTTGCCAAGTGGAGGAGGATAAAATACTTGTGGGGGCTCCTTCATCCAAAATACGTCGGTATTTTGTTTTTGAATTAACTTCAACCCATATTTGAAAGGGTGTGGAACAAGGAAGAAAAGGCTGAACAAGTTCATTAAAATCAAAGGAAACCATCCTAGGACTTGGAGGGCGTGTGATCGAAGTGAGCGGAATGCCCCCTTGTTCTGAAAGTACTGAATTGGAAATGCTAAAAACAGAGTCGGTAGACACATCACTCCCCATCAGAAGAGTGGGATCAACCAAATATTTCATCGACGTGACCACCTTTTTTAGACTCAACACTCTCCAAGAGAAGAGTGAGATCAGGCGAAGATTGCATTGGCGTGACCATATGTAACATTCAATTCCACTGATCACATTTTACTCTGACTTATTCTTTGAGAACAATTGTGGGAAAGTGATATAGTTATGGTACATTATGATTTCTTCTTGAATTATGGTACATTATGATTTTCGTTTGATTATGAGTTATATTATGATGAAATTGTGAATATATGTTAATTTCTACATGTATATATATTGACAAGTATTATTGATGAGTTCTCGTGAGTATGCAAGATACATGACAAGTTAAGGATGTCGATGGAATCAATGGACTTCCTTGGACTCCGGATTGATTCAGGGAATGGATTGTATTTGGTTTGAGTATTTATTTACATGCATGAGTTATATGATGATTCCAGTATGGATGTTATGTATATGGATTATTGACAATGTTATTTTCAATGGATGCAGACTTGGTGATGCTTGATAATCTGACTAACATAAGGAGTAAAGGGGTCAGGCACATAAACCAGACATATGAGGGAGAGGCATGGAAGCATCCTTGTCACAACCTACTACTACTCTTTTCATGACCTGAACGAAGGGTTAACGATTACCTAGTTTGAGAGGTTCATAATGCCGTGAGGTCAGACTTAGACATTCACTCACAAAGAATTCTAAGGGGTGGGAAATAAGGCAGAATCTGTATTCCTTAGACAAGCCCTTAGTCTCTCAAAAGGTTGACCAATGGAGTGTTGACTCCAAGTGTCCGACGAACTTCCAAACTAGTCAAAAGCGAGTGGCACACTTGGAGCACAAAAGTGTGTCTTGAAGGGCACATCGCACAAACAAAATGAGAGTCAACAAAAATCTAGAAGGCCTAGAAAATTAAAATAAAATACGTAGACATTGTTAGAAAGAGCATACAACTGATTATTAAATTATAAACAAGAAAACTAACAAAGAGTCTAAGTCTAATAGTTTTTACGAAATTAAAACATTTAAAGGGAATAAAGAGAATTAGACCAACAAGTTAAGTAAAAGAAAAAATAAAATAAAGTTGGGTAGATGCACATGTGTGCATGAAAATAATAAAATGGAATTTTAAATAAAAAGAAAATAAAAACATGAGAGAATAGGTTGTCCTCATAGAGTAGCATCTTGAGTCAATCAACCACTAATCCTAACTAAAAGAGTACTCCTAATCCAACTCAAACTGAAATTTAGTTAGGGGACACAAAATAAATGAGGAATTGGGGAACTAAGAGACAACTAAGAGGAAAAATAGGAACAAATTGGGGAATGTGAGGGAAAATGTCAAAATAAATAGAATAAAAAGGGAATTAACATGTGCAAATTGGGGAGAGTGTGACAAGTGTAGTTGATGAATAATCCTTGATTTAAATTATTAAAAAATAATTATTTGTGCATGAGAGGACATGTGTCGATGAAATTTTTCCTATAAAAGAAATGGAGAGGAAGAGAGAAATTAGCCTATTGTTGGATGAATGTTATGCTCTTGAAATTTTTATTGACTGAGTTTACTTGTGAGATTTGGGCTCAATCTTGTGCAAGAGGTGGAAGCCTCTCCTTACGAGGGCAAGTTTGTGTTATTGTGCTATGGTTTTTGTGTGTGGCCCCTTTACGGCTCAGGGGGCTAAGGGGGAAGAAGAGTACCCTTAGCGTTGGCTGGGAGGTACCGGTGAAGTTTCTGGATTGGAAAGAAAGAGGAGGACGTGACACTAGCTTTGGAAAGGCCTATACGCTATTTTTAGCATGAAGAATAACAATAAATTCAATATTTAGCTGGTTATGGTATCACTGTTAGCTAATTGAATCTTGAAGGATTTTGTATAACATATATTTTTAAATGTTGAATGTTTCATATTATGAATACTAAATGTTTTGATGGTTATTATTGAATTCACAATTAGGAGAATGACAATTTAGCTACTTGTTAATAGTTTGGTCCTTGTATCCTTTAAGTTTTTATATGATCATGTACACACTTATTTAAACAAAATTTCAAATTATAGATAATCGAGATTCTTTAATCTTTTCAAAACCTCGATGAAATACTTATAATCTGAATACATTCTTTATTTTAAAATCATTACAAAAAATTCTAAGTATTATTACTTACAAGATGCATTTTATTATCCTTAAGGAGTACGAATGCATTTTGAATAAATAAGTGGAAGCGAAGCAACTACAAGTTTATGGATTCCAGAGTTATTGTAATAACTAAATGAGTACTACATACATTAATGTATAGCTGCGCATGTGATAGATCACAGTTGCGTGCAAGTTTAAAGATATATGGAGGAAAGCGCAGGTTATAGTGCATGCTTCTATTAATATTATGTATTGTGCATGGATATGAACTATTGATAAAATTTTGACTAAAATAATCATAGCGAATACTGATTCCATATTACTTATAATATTTGTTTCAACTAATCATAGTGCTGTGTAAATCAACACGAAGGAACGATAGAATACGAATTGACTTAAAGGATGCTGTGTATAAATTTGTGAACTAAAGTCCATTTTGTAACAAATCCTTCATGTGCTTGTGCTCTCAATTGTTGATTGTAGGGCATTCATCTAACACTTATATATACTGTGTTCATATTCTGTAACTAAAATCAAACTAAACGACTCTTCGGTAAAACAACCTTCACCAGACAATATTCTTATTGATGAGATGCCTTGATTGTTTATCCATAGTTCCTCGTTTCCTTGTTCCATTACTCCACTCCCATTATGATTTTTTGAATCCTTTTACTTTTGGAAATATTGATGCTCCGACTATTATCATCACAGATGATCGGAAACAAAGAAAAGGTTGATCATTTTTGTTCTTCATTTGATATACGAACGTATTGGTATTTATGTGTGTAGTTCCAAGGGTAAATCACTCTTCTCTTTAGAAATGTTGTCATTGATCAAACTTTACGGAAGGGTTTACACCTAAACCGATCTCCAATTTATGGATGATAATGATTCTATCACCTAGATTAGTGCATCTTTTCACTATTTAAGAACTCCAAATTTGAAATAGAGTAGACAAACTCTCAGATGACTCACCTAAGAGATGGATCTCATTCTTAACAGTAAATTAATATTTATGGAAATTCATAGATCTCATTCTTAATAGTAAATTAATATTTATGGAAATTCAAGATACTGATAAAGAGTTAGGATGTGGACTCTCCTAATTATTACACCGTAATATTGTGATGTCTTGTGTATATAATTACCAGTGGCTCAACTGCCACCAAAATTTATTAGAAAAAAAATTTGGGTTATCATTTAGTATTTTATGGGCGTATTAATATCTCTATCACTCCCATCTCTTTTGAGTTCACACGACTTCCGTATTTTCTTGCCATGTGGTTGAAGAAAACTTTAGATTTTTCCTTGTTGTAAGATATGATTTTAATGGGTGATCTTCCTTACGCCATCTGTTTTAATCTCATGAGAAGGAGCATTAATGTTACTACTTGGGCATATGAATCTCTTGTTGTTACCAGGTTGTCATCTTTAGTTTATCGGATGAATACATAATATTATATGTCCCTATTTTGTTGACATTGGTTTTTAAGTAGAATTTGCTTATCCTGTAAATCGATCATTAATGGAAGGTTTTATGCTCTTTTCAATTATTGCTTAGACCTATTAACTAATAGTAGATATCGGAAGTATCTCAGAGACAAACTCACTTAAATTTAAGAATATGTCTCCTTGGAAAATAAAATTGTATGCAAAAATTAAACAAATGTTTTTTAAAAGAATGTTAATGTTGGTGGACTTTTGATATTATTCGTTCCATTAATCCCTATATATATATATATAGTAAACTCAGATAATAGAGATTGCATAGTGTTATAAAAATGGACTTCTGTGTGTATATGTTCTACAATGTGTGATGAGTATATTGATTTATGCATCCTTGTATAGATGGAATTTATTTTAGTCATTACTATTGAATTTAATTCAGATTTTAGTCTAGGTTGGCTTATGGGAAATAGATACCTTCTTGTTCCTTAGAATGACTGCTAGTCCTGAGATCGTAAATGGTCAAAATTAATTGGATGAATCCTGGACTTGAGGGTTGATTATGTGTCTTGAAGGTCCTAACCTTGCAGGGTAGGATATGGGTGGGTTAGACATTGTTATCTTTTCTATTTCCTGTATGATTGATGATTATGAGGTTCAGATGTTAGTTCCTTTAAACATTTCACGATATTGTATCTTGACCTTGTTGTCATACCAGATTATTTAATGATCTCGTTAGCTTACATTTACAAAAACAAAAAAAATTTACTTCCTTATATTCACTTACGTATGTGGTTGATCAAAGGGTTATTACATATGATATCAAAGTGGGTTCAACTCTGCAACACCAGACCCATTACACATTCCACTATTTTATATTGATAGTTAAAGATGTATCACTAATATAAATTGAATTTGTTTCATGAAAGGTATCATGGTTAAAGGACACATGATGAGTAGAAGTCAGGGTGCTGGAGGAAGAGGCACACTTCCTTCAAGTTCATCCATGCTAGATGGATCTAACCCATAGGGAGATGAGCATACTACTGAGTAGGAGCAGGTTGCAGTAGAAGATGTGGTAGGTATGATGAGATCCTTTGAGAGAATGTCAGAGGCATTGATCAACCACCTTGATAGGGACGAGGGAAGAGCATATGTGCCCAATGAGGGTTCAAAACACCCTCCAACGGTTAGTAATAGTGTACACAAAGAACTCGAGAAGGTGAAATTTCCCGAGTTCTGGGATGCCACGGACGGCTTGGCCACCGAGGCATGGTTGGAGAATATGGAAATGTGCTTTACACTATGTGATTACACCTCAAACATGAAGGTCTGCATGGTGATATTTCAACTAAAAGGGAGTGTTCTTCTCTGGTGGAAGACACTCTTACCTCAACTAAACATGGTCGTTGAATACATGTCATGGGAATTGTTCTAGGAACGATTCTAGGAGAGGTAATTGTCCAATGAATTCATTGAGCGACAACTTAATGAGTTCAATGCCTTACAAAAATTTAGTCATACGATACTAGAGTACGAGGCCAGGTTCATGGAGCTACTAAGATATTATATACATCTGAACACTGAGAAATTAAAGGTTAAAAAGTTTTTGTTCAACCTCAACTTCAACGTTCCTGTGAAGGTGAGGATCTTGATGCCTCAGACATTGCACGACACAGTTCAGAAGGCCCTCATTGTTGCAGAAGAGATGAACAATGGGGTCAAAGGCATGAATCCTTCTAGGAAGACTGGACATGTGCCACCTAGAGAGAGACAACAACAAACACCAATTAGACAGACTTCTGGGCATCGTGATACGCCTAGAAGACCTATTTTCTCGACATCGCACCGATAGAATCCTCAACAAAGGACTCCTTATAGAGCACCACAATAACAGAAACAACGTTGTTCGTGGAAACAACATCAATTTAGATTTGGTCCATGAAGCAAACTAGTACAATAGACTCCTATGCCAACAAATTCTACTTTTGGGGCTAAGAGCATCGGTCTAAAGAACATATGTTGGACATGTGGAGAGCCACATTACCAAATAGACTATCCTATTGAGAAGAAAAGAGCTTCCAGATCATCAAGACCTACATAAGTTGGAGATTTGGGAAAGGCCCACAAAATACATGCAGTGGTGAATAACCACCAGGCCGAGCATCAATCTACAGTGTTCGAGATGTCAGGTATGATCGTTGGTAAACAAATTAGTATTTTAATAGATCTAGGAGCTACTAAATTTTTATATGTAGTGTTGCGATTAAAGAATGAAGGCAAGGGAAGTCGAGCAAGATGAGTTTAGATACATAGAAATGGCATCTGGAACCAAAAAGAAAGTTGAAGGAAAGGTTATGGATTGTAGCATTAATTAGGGTGATTTTGTAGCAAATGTGAACCTTTATGTCACAATATTAGGATCTTACGACATTGTAATTGGAATGGATTGGTTAGAATTGAACGATACAATACTCAACTGCAAGACGAAACAATTAAGTTTGATTGACGATTTGAGACAGAGTAGAGTAATTGTAGGAAGAGACTAGGGAGTGTAATGGATATTTATTTCTTCTATACAATTATAGAAATGTGTGCGAAATGGATGTAAATTATATTCTATCTTATCGCTTAATGAAAAGGGTGATACAAAGGGATTAAAAAACTTTCTTGTAGTGTTAGATTTTGTTGATGTCTTTCCTGAAGAACTACCATGTTTACCATCAGAAAGAGAATTGGAGTTTACCATAGACCTAAAACTTGGAACATAACTGATTGAAGGACACCATATCATATGTCGACACTTGAATTGCATGAGTTGAAAATGAAACTAAAGGAGTTATTAGACTTGGGACTTATACGTCCAAGTTTGTCGCCGTGGGGTGCACTAATTATTTTTGTTAGAAAGAAGGATGGATCGTGGAGGCTTTGCATTGACTATCGTCAATTGAATAAAGCTATAATCAAGAACCAGTGTATGTTGTCGAGGATTGATGATTTATTTTATTAAATGAAGGGAGAAACAACATTTTCAAAGATTGAACTAAGATTAGGATATCATCAGTTGCAAATTAAATAAGAGGATATCCCTAAGACCGCGTTTAAAACTAGATTCATAAATTATGACTTTATTGTCTTACCATTTGGATTGACGAATTCCCTGGGCGTATTTATGAGTTTAATGAATGGGGTATTCCGAAAAAACTTGGACAAGTTTGTACAAGTATTTATCAATGACATATTGATTTATTCTTGAATGAAGGAAGATCATGACGAACACTTGAGATTAGTTTTATAGTGCTTAAGAGACAACAAGTTGTACAGGAAGTTGTCAAAGTGTTCTTTTAACCAGACAAAGATTAATTACTTACGACATATTATATGTGGAGAAGGTATCGTTGTGGATCCAAAGAAGGTTGAGTTTATCATGGAATGGAAAACACTGAAACATGTACAAGAAGAATGTAGTTTTATGGGTTTGGAAGGTTATTATCGATGCTTCATCGAAGGTTTTTCAAAATAGCAAATCCAATTACAAAATTGCAGAAGAAGAACAAGAAATTTGTATGGTTGAGAAATGCGCGGAATAATTTTAGAAGCTTAAGGAATTATTAACGACAACATTGATATTGAAGGTTCCTAACATGGACAAGTACTGGTTGTCGATTTGAAGGAAGCAAGCCAAGAATTTTTTGAAAACATGACAAGTCACTCTTACGGTTGCCCTTGAACATGACACTTTGTCTTTGCATACATTTTGATCTGTTGAACCTTTTCATTGATCCAATCCTCTGAGTTTATTTACTCCTTTGGGTCACCTGACGAAAGTCATAGTGTCCACTGTATCATCATGTTTTGGTCCATGTCATGTTTTTGCTGTCGTGCCTCAATGTTCAAGGGAAGTATCTACCTCGAGAGTCAACCATCACAAATTTCATGTTTC
Source organism: Picea engelmannii (assembly GCA_009831015.1). Lineage (NCBI taxonomy): Eukaryota > Viridiplantae > Streptophyta > Pinopsida > Pinales > Pinaceae > Picea > Picea engelmannii. Next base: position 726,992 of record ML783604.1, on the reverse strand, counting down.
GACAACTTTGTCAATCTGTTCTCATCTTATTCACCACCTTATATCTCAGTTTCAGTTTCAGTTTCATGTTGTTGATGGGGTATACATCAAGGCCCTCTTGTGACGAGTCTGTTTCCTGTCAACTTTAGCACATTATCTGTGAACTAGACCTAGAAAACAGTTAGTACCTTGGGACCTACTTGCCTCAATGGCATGCCTCCTCACTTCCGACAGTGGGTTTACATCATTGAACTCTGATCGGATGATTCCACAAATGTTCAACTTCAGCTCATTTATTCGCATTCACTAGAATGTACGAGGGTACCTTCGGAATCATTAACATCAATGATGATTTCCCTCACGCTTGTTAATGGTTTACCTCATTTACCAATAATCAAGTGGTTTCTACCATGTTCGACATCATGAAATCTATTCACATGGTTAGATTCGTACTGCATCGTGATCAGTAAGAAGACCTTGGGTTGAGTAATCCCTCTGATATATACTTTTCCCAGGCTGCGACGGAGTTTATTTTGAGAAAATTGACTCATATACTGTTACATAGATCCACTTTGTATTGGTCCGTGGCTATGTCTTGTCGTTTCGTAGATCCACTGTGTATTTTTTGTGGCTATGATTAGTTCATGTCATGGAAATATAGATCCACATTGTATCTTTGGTGGCTATACTCTTTGTTAGTATAATTATGGATCCACAGTGTATCTTATGGCGATCATACCTTGCAAGTCTTTATCACCCAAACATAGGTATGTCTGCCTTGGGTTTGAAACATGTCATAATATTTGATGGTTGTGTGCAGTTTCTACCAGGTTCTCCGTGTCCATACCCTTGCTCGAAAAAGTATACAAAGTAATTCAATTATCAGTTTTCGTCTTCTAACTTTGCACTTTGGGCGGAAATCTATTACAAATCAAAATTACTCATTTCAATGATGACCTATTGTTGTCATTACAAGTGTCACAAGTGTCACATTTTGGCCACAAGTGTTGCAAGTGTCGCAGACATCATACAATCATCTTTCCCATATCGTGTCTCTAACGACATCACAAGGAACACTTGAAGACATCCTCAGAGACTGGTTAAATAAGGAGAAGTCATTTGATGAAGAGTACAAAGCCTTTTAGCTTGAGAAAACCACTTAAAAATGAATTTTGAAGGGTAACGCTCCCCCACCCATTGACAAGGAGTGCTAACGCTCCCTGACCTTCTTTGGGGGAGCGTGGTAGCACTCTGTGCACACTTCTAGGGGAGCGCTGGTATTTTTTGAGGAAATCTTGGGCAACACTCCCCTACCCACTAGTAGGGAGTTCTAGTGCTCCTTGCCATTCTTTGGGGGAGCGTTGTAGCACTCTGTGCACCATTCTGGGGGTGTGTTATGCTGTTGAGAAAATCAGGGGAAGATCCCCCTTATCTCTGAAATCAGTTGGATTCGAATTTGAGGTCAAGGCTAGATCTTAGGGAGGATCCACAACTGATGGAGAAATATCCTCAACCTATACCAAGAATCTCTAAGGTGGTTATGCCTCTCCAAGCCTATATAAGGAGGCCTCCTCATGGTGAAAGGATGGAGTTTTTAGAGAAACCAAACTTATGATCTCATGAGAAGTGGTATTATAGAGACATTGAAGGCATACAACTTATGATCTCATAAGGGAGATAATCAATGAAGCATAGTCATTTTGTTCATGGATCATTTGAGAAAGGGGTTAGACAAGGAGAGTTGGAAGAGGCTGCTGCAACTTCATCAAAGGTCTGTAAGTATCTCTTTTGAGTTCTCATTAATACATGTGCCTTGCCAGTTTCCTTCAATATTGTGTATACCTACATGAACTTGTCTTTAATGGAAAGATCTAGTTTCAGACTAATCGTAGTAGAATAGGAAGCATGCTTTGTATTTGATTGGATTGCAGGACTTGTTGAAGAGCTAGAAGATCATAACTCAAATTGGACTAGGCAATGACATACATCGTAAAAATGTACATCTTCTTCCTCTTCTCTATAGATTAGCTTAGCTAGGTTTAAGGGGATGTCAGTGATGAAAGTTAACACCTTTATGTCTTGGTCTTAGAAGTCTAGGATCCAAGAGGGAATTCACCTGTCCGCATGGGGATTTTCCTATAACACCTATCGAGCTGTCATCCTTCCTTTTCACCTACTTTATTCTCTTTTTCTTCTTTATTCTACTTTTATTCTCTCTTACTGTGTGTTTTACTAATGGATGTGCCTCTATTGTTCACTGTCCTCCTTGATCCAACTCAACTACACACTCCCTAATATTCCTTTTTCTCATTTTCACTTTTTCTATCCTTAGGAATTTTACCAAAATAACATCCCAAAACTGCCTATCCGATAGGTCCCAACACTCACCTATGGCTCGTCCATAGCCACTTAGGCCTGTTTCCTGCTCTTCCATACCATAATGAAATTTTGGGAGGCTTCCTTCACTACCTCAACTTCCTTTATTATCGTTGCTATGGGGAAGATTCCCCCTAAATTGGGTCTAAGGAATAGACAAAGAGATAACCCCCTAAAAGATTGACTTATCTCTAATCTACCCCAAAACGATATAGACTAAGTGATAAGAGAGAGGGAAGAGAAGGTTAAGAAGAGCACCTTGAATCCTTTCAATTGATGTAGACCTCTTCCACTTGTTGTTGCCTCTTAGATCACATATGTCCTCCCAAAGATGACCTGCAACAGACCAAGAACACAACACGACAACATATAAAATCTCTAGTAATCACTTAAAATCCTAAATATGGATGTAAATGATCAAATAGATATGAACATATACACATAAAGTTTTTGGACATAGATAATATCTTTTATTTATAAACAAGATGAAAGGTTACAACCTTTGCTTGGTGACACCACTCCACGAACCAAGTTCAAGCTCCTCTATCACGACTCTAAGTGAACCAATCTCACATAGAATTCTCACAACCAAAATGCCAACATGAAAAGAAGGAAGGGTTGCATAGGGAGAATGGATGGAAGGGAAAGATGAGGATAAAACTCAAAGCAAGATGCAAAACTTGGGAAATGAGAGGGAAAGGATTGGGGCAGAGTTTTCTTGTCTCCTTGTTCACATGTGTAAATGACTCCCCTAGACCCCTTTTTATATGAGAAAAAGATGGTTATTCAGTTTGGGGAAGGGTTACATGGGGTAAAATGGTTAGGAAACCCTTTATATCACGTAAACTTCATCGAAATACGCACAATTTTCTATTTTTTGCATTTTTTGGGAGTAAACGCGAGCTAAATAGCATGCACCATGCATATGTATGTGGGCATATTAGCATGCAACACACATATGTATGCATGATGATAGAGAAACAATATGTGTACATTATCCAAAAAGTTGTTTTTTGAAAGAAACCTAAGCGATATGATTGGAAAAGGATGCAAATTGATGGGACAATGTATTGGATGCATATATGTGGAATTTTTGGACTATAACAGATGCCCCCTAATGTGTGAGGTTATAAGAGAAACTAATGGCCAAAATACATTGCAACATATTTACACATTGGGAAGGAACAAAGTCGATTGAGCACAAGATGAGTATTCACGAGCATGTCATCTGCAAAATAATTATAATCTCTGAGGTGGGCATACCCATGCTCAGGATAAACCAAGCATGGCTACCAATCACATACAATGAAGATCCATGTCAGGTAAAATAATACATAGGGTAGCTACATCTCAAAATCAGTTGAAGAGATACAAATACAATGTGATATGCATCTTCAGGAAGCATCAATGCCTGTAGCTGGAGGTGGAGCTTCATAACTCAAGCAATATCTTCAAGGTATTAAAAACTCAAGTAGGAGTATCATAGGAGTGTAGGGATCAATACCTTGAGGTCTTCAACAAACCTTCATGGAAATAATGGAATAAATTGAACAACATGTACCAAAATTCATTGATTCTGAATATGAAATTGAATGGATTCTTGGGATGGCCGACTCATGAAGGTCAAGAGACTAACTACAGAATAGCTAAATCAGGTTGGGGAACTTCCCTTAGAAAAAAGCATGAAAAAATGATGAGACTCAACCAACATATTATTGACATAAGTCTATGGCATAGGAGGCACCAAAAAATCTCCATATGTTTGGAAGAGTAACCAAACGGAGGAGGACACAACTCCTTGTAACAAGAATAACTTCCTAAGGTCATACTAGATCCCAATACTTGTAGAACAAATAAAAGGATGTACTTTGTCGAAGGGAGACTATCTTGCTGGCGATAACACCGAATGTATATCCCGTCCCCTCTTTTTGGAATATTTGATTTGTTTTTGTCATTTTCACCTATTTAACAAGCTGGAAAAAGAATAAAATAATTCTATGTTACAAAGGAGGAATGATTGTCGTAGGAAATAAAACTAGTTCCAAGCACACAGAACATACTAGTTCTTAGTGAAAGGAGACATGTGCAGGATAAGGACACTCTAGAAAATTCCGACATAGGTCAAGGTGTTAGATTGCAAGGGAAAAAAGTGCTACAAGGCTTGCATCTATGGAACACTCGAAAGGTTCAATAACAATGACATGAAGCCAACATTAGGCCAAGGATGAAAGGATGAGGCATGTGCTGCGATTATAGCATGAGACAACAAGACTCCTTCCATGTAAAGTTTTACAAGTCCAAAGAAGGAAATATTGGTGGTTTTTCACTTTGAGAGAGTCTAAAAAACACTAAAAGGAGACTCCAATGTGATCTTTTTCATAAGGTTAGTCTCCGGGGACCGAAAAAGAATAAAATCATACCAAGGAGAAATCTTCTGGTCACTAGGGCCAGAGTATTCCTTTTTCCTAATTAGTCCAGTTGGTTTGGAAAAGGGTTAAACTTATATCGAAGGGACATCTCTTCAAAACCATTTTAACGAGTGTTACAGAGACAAGATCACTCGACTATCTTTTCAATTTTAGGGAGTCTGAAAAGAGCTTAACTATGAACTCACCACCTTTTTTGTAATTTAGTCCCTTGAGCCCAAAAAATTATAAAAAATAACTTAGGAGAACTCTCCCAGCGAGACATGTATCCTGAGGAATATGTTTTTCCTAGGTAATCTATTGGTTGGAAAAAGGGTTAAACTTATGCCGAATAGGTATTCCTTCTGGACTAATTAATGAGTGTGAAAGAAACAAGGTCACTCGATGATATTTTCTTATTTAGGGAGTCTAAAAAGGGATTAAAGAAGACTCCAAGGGGTTTCCTTTTTTGTAAGTAATCTCCAAGGCTTGAAAAAGAGATAAACGAAAACCATGGAGAATGACCCTTTTTCTCAAATTTAGTCCGTCGGGCCTGAAAAAGGGTTAAACTTATGCCTGAGAATAATCTCCTAGCGAAATGCATCTCCTAGGGCGTACCTTTTTCATAAAATTATCCATCCATAGAAAAAAAGGGGTAAACTATTGCCAGACAGATGTGCCTTCATATTTCACTTTGATGAGCGTGAAGGGAAAAAGGATCGCTCGACAATCTTTTCAATTTTAGAGAGTTTGAAAAGAGCGTAAAGAGGACTCCAAAGAGGCTTCTTTTCATATGTAATCTATGCAAGGACAAAAAGGATAAATACTCTCTTTCTAGATATCACTTTCATGGTTTAAGTGAGGTTGAAAGAAGACAAACCATGCTCTAGGGGAGTCTCATGGGTATATGCTAGAAAAAAATGATAAAGAAGAATGAGGCTTCAACACATAGTCATGGTGGGACTAAAAGGACTCCTATGCCTATGAAGTACTTTAACATGGGCACAAAATGGGAAACAAGGCTCTAACTAGGATTCCCATGGAAGGAAGGATATACCACATAAAGTACGAAACACTTATCAACAAAGAAGGTTAGTGTCACAATTCAGTGGGGTCGATCCTAAGGCTAAATGAACCGGGAAACATATAATGAAAAAATGCAAGTAGGGAAAAATATAACCTATATGCCAGTTTCAAGGTCAATACCTATCAGAAAGGATCGATACGATGAACAAATGTCAAAGAAAAATGTCTCCAAGTTCCTGCATATAAGGCCAATAACACTCATCTAGAAGTTAATAAATCCAATATAGATAGAAAGTTCGGAAAATAAGAGGTGCGACTAAATACAAAACATGAAAACAACAAACCTGGACTATACAATATGGTACAAGGCACCACACAACATTATGAATCATGAATAGTACTAGATCAAGTAGAGCCCACTGCTAGGATCTAAACAAGAGTCTCTTCAATAGTCAACCCAAAAAGTCTCCCAACAGGGAAGAAAACACAAACCACGGTGTAAGTCTTCCCACGATATATAATCCATGGTCATGGATTGGAGGATAGATTCATCATAAGGCAATTCAATATCTAAGAAATCATGTGAATGAGGAGGGTCGATAGTCCCAAAGAGAAAATCAAACTGACCATATTCCATATGACGATGGAGGTTCTATCTAGGACTGACATAGTCTATAAATGAAGAATCACAAGCACAAGGGCTAGAGGATCTACAAACAATGAGATCGGAATCAAAAGGAAACTCAAGATAACTTGGAGCAAGAGGGGGGAGAAAGGGGTCCCATGCCCCCAACTAATCAATTGTTGAGACCAAGTCTTGAGAAGAAAAAAATGAGTGAACAAGTTCCTTCTTAGTAGCAATTGAACACCGAGGATAAGACGCCACATAATTTACCTGTGGCAGGATATAGTCTACACGAATACTAGGAACATATAAAGGGGTAGCCTGAACTAATGTCAAATTAGGATGGTGATTATCATATGCCAATGGGTCGATAGTGAAAATGCTTCCATTTTGAGGGAAATGCATCACTTGTAAGAGCGTAGAAACCACAACATTCATATCATATACATAATCATGCTTGAGAAATATATTGAAATCTAACGGGCCTTGCAGCACTATAACATCAACAAGGAAAATATTCCTACCTAACGAGATAGAAAACTGAGGAAGAATCCCAAAATACTCACTAGGACATCTGTCAAAATACAACAACTCATGCGAAACAGACACAAGCTCGGGAGAGTCCAAGGCTTGCCAAGTGGAGGAGGATAAAATACTTGTGGGGGCTCCTTCATCCAAAATACGTCGGTATTTTGTTTTTGAATTAACTTCAACCCATATTTGAAAGGGTGTGGAACAAGGAAGAAAAGGCTGAACAAGTTCATTAAAATCAAAGGAAACCATCCTAGGACTTGGAGGGCGTGTGATCGAAGTGAGCGGAATGCCCCCTTGTTCTGAAAGTACTGAATTGGAAATGCTAAAAACAGAGTCGGTAGACACATCACTCCCCATCAGAAGAGTGGGATCAACCAAATATTTCATCGACGTGACCACCTTTTTTAGACTCAACACTCTCCAAGAGAAGAGTGAGATCAGGCGAAGATTGCATTGGCGTGACCATATGTAACATTCAATTCCACTGATCACATTTTACTCTGACTTATTCTTTGAGAACAATTGTGGGAAAGTGATATAGTTATGGTACATTATGATTTCTTCTTGAATTATGGTACATTATGATTTTCGTTTGATTATGAGTTATATTATGATGAAATTGTGAATATATGTTAATTTCTACATGTATATATATTGACAAGTATTATTGATGAGTTCTCGTGAGTATGCAAGATACATGACAAGTTAAGGATGTCGATGGAATCAATGGACTTCCTTGGACTCCGGATTGATTCAGGGAATGGATTGTATTTGGTTTGAGTATTTATTTACATGCATGAGTTATATGATGATTCCAGTATGGATGTTATGTATATGGATTATTGACAATGTTATTTTCAATGGATGCAGACTTGGTGATGCTTGATAATCTGACTAACATAAGGAGTAAAGGGGTCAGGCACATAAACCAGACATATGAGGGAGAGGCATGGAAGCATCCTTGTCACAACCTACTACTACTCTTTTCATGACCTGAACGAAGGGTTAACGATTACCTAGTTTGAGAGGTTCATAATGCCGTGAGGTCAGACTTAGACATTCACTCACAAAGAATTCTAAGGGGTGGGAAATAAGGCAGAATCTGTATTCCTTAGACAAGCCCTTAGTCTCTCAAAAGGTTGACCAATGGAGTGTTGACTCCAAGTGTCCGACGAACTTCCAAACTAGTCAAAAGCGAGTGGCACACTTGGAGCACAAAAGTGTGTCTTGAAGGGCACATCGCACAAACAAAATGAGAGTCAACAAAAATCTAGAAGGCCTAGAAAATTAAAATAAAATACGTAGACATTGTTAGAAAGAGCATACAACTGATTATTAAATTATAAACAAGAAAACTAACAAAGAGTCTAAGTCTAATAGTTTTTACGAAATTAAAACATTTAAAGGGAATAAAGAGAATTAGACCAACAAGTTAAGTAAAAGAAAAAATAAAATAAAGTTGGGTAGATGCACATGTGTGCATGAAAATAATAAAATGGAATTTTAAATAAAAAGAAAATAAAAACATGAGAGAATAGGTTGTCCTCATAGAGTAGCATCTTGAGTCAATCAATCACTAATCCTAACTAAAAGAATACTCCTAATCCAACTCAAACTGAAATTTAGTTAGGGGACCCAAAATAAATGAGGAATTGGGGAACTAAGAGACAACTAAGAGGAAAAATAGGAACAAATTGGGGAATGTTGTTGGAAGATTGGTTGTTGTCATTTATGTCAACCCTAGTCATGGGTTTTGGACCGCAATATTGATGAAGGTATTTGGACATGAAGGAAAATGCACATGCAGATAAAACACCCATGGATGGATAGTATACATCATGTTATTTCCGGTGGTGTGTGGCATGTCACGTGGATCACCATGGTTGAAGAGAAATGAATTTTTGAAGATGACAAAGTGAATTATACATGTAGGCCTTGAAGATAATTACAGAAAATAATTACAAAATAAGAAAGTTTCAGGTCGGCCCTAATGTTAAAAGGAAGTGACATAAATGGTATAAATAAACATCATTACACATTCATTTGATACAAGTCGAATTTCATAGGGAAGAAGAAGTAAAAGAAGGCCGGATTTCAAGGGAGGATGAAGTCTTTTGATGATGTGTTCTAAGGTATGTTATTTTTAGGTCATCTTACCATTTTTGCTAAAACTTTTTCTAGAACGATTCAGATGGTGAAATTGCTATGGTATTGAGAAGACATATCAAGGTACCTCTGGTAAAAATCTCAGCTCTTGATTCTCTATAATTATGGAGATACACTCTGTGGAAGATAGGGTTTGTGACCAGTCCTGAAGCTAGTCAATAAACAGGTGTTCCAGGTAAAATAGTCATAAATTCTTCATACAGAATCCAAATAAAGTGGGACCACTTCCATTGGAAAGAGTACATACTTTAGTTTCTTATATGCAAGTTTCAGAATCAGATGTTAAATATTGAGCATGGGGAATGCTTTACAAGTTGGGTCTTCTGAACAAACCATAATTGAATATCGTTTACCATTCTTTCTATAACCCCTTTTTGGGGAGGATTCAAGGAGTGAAAATTGGAGGAGTTTCAGAGAATACATTGAGTAATATTATCTACAAGATCATAGTACTCCAAGAATTGAAGAATTGCAGAAATTGAAGAAGTCTCAGGAAGCATTATCAGGTTCTATGTGATGATTGGTTGATGGTGATGATTTAATGTAAAGTTTTATTATCTCTCATATATTCTTGGGTGGAAGGAAGGGGAAAGGATGGAGAGTTCTAATATATCTTGATATTGGAGGATTGTATCTTTCTCTTGGAGGTTTATCCCTCCCTTTACATTTGGAAGCTATATCTACCTTTGGAAGTTATTACTTCCCTTGAACAATAACTATTGATTATTTCTCATATATTGTGCATGGTGTATTGTGGTGTATTGGTGTAACTCTTATACTATTGTTCATTTCTCATTGGATATAGTTGAATGGTTTAAGTATA
>ML783604.1:699712-716028 GCA_009831015.1 Picea engelmannii | reverse complement strand
ACTGAAAATAGCAAGCTTAGAAACACAAACATAATACTAAAAGGTGAATTGAGTAGTTGTGAAGAAGAGAATTAAAAGCTTGAAAAGACCATTAATAGCTTGAAGGAACAATTAGAAGATTATGAGAAATTGAAAGAAGAATTAGATCACACAAAAGGGGAGCTACTATTGACAACAAAAAGGTTGAAGAAGTTCGAAAGAAGCACTGAAAAATTAGATCAGATCCTTAGTAGTCAAAGATCTCCAAATGACAAGACAAGACTAGGATACAATGACAGTTTGAAGACAACAAAACAAGAGAAGGAAGTTGAAAATGATGAAACCAACACTGTTATTGGATAAATCCGTAAGTGCAGACACAAACCGATCTCCATAGATCCACCTGGATCTAGAACAAAGCAAGACAGAATAATACTCTTTCCCTAGATTTTGACTATTGAATTAAATAGGAGGCAAGAACTAATAACATACCTTACTATCGCTTCCTATGGTCTTTGTTGCTCCCGCTTCGCTCCAGTGCTCTTGTGCAGTCAAGACCAAGACAACACAAACCAACCAAAGTGAAGAAAGCACAATCTATTCGACAATCAATCTATGTATATGATCAAGGAATTATACAATAAAGTGGAAATAACTTTATGGGAAAGGGACATATTACTGTATCATATTAATGGAAAGTAAAGATTACAACATGAGCCTTGATGTCGCAAAATTCCTTTCGATGGCCCTTGGCTCCGACACACACACTTGCTCACTTGCATGAAGAAGATCAAAACCCTTTGAATAAACTTGCTGGAGTTTCCAAGCTGCTGTAGCTTCAATCCTTCACACAATTCTTTCACTAATTCTCCAATGAATCTCTTGCTTGTTTGCTTAACCTTTTCCATGAGAATTCCCTCAATATATAGGAGAGAATGAATTAGTTACTTGGATAAGAATGATCCCAAAATATCGGGGAATCCAGTACTAGGATAACCATTCGAATGCCATCTCATCCTTCTAGAAGATTCCCTTCTAGAAGCATCAAGAATTCATATTTTTCCTTGCTTTAGGAATACTTCAAACCCTAGTAGTTCAACACAGTGCGAACTTCTCACACCCTGGATTAAGGAAGCCTACGAGAATCATGTCTTCTCGCAGGAAAATATACTAGCAGCCTATGAACAGTCTTCAAAAATGAGTTTTCTGGAAGAGATGAAAATAACTTTTTCTCAGGCGAAAGTTCTTATGAAGAGCTTGAGCACACCATCATTAATACATCATCACGATGACCAAAATCATGGGTAACAAAATGTCCCCCCAAAGTATGAGGTTGGAAACCAGTGACAACCAATAGACTTTGTAAGCTGCATGTGTGTATCGGGAACTAGGAGCACACCTAATCGGAAACCTGTGAACAACCAAGCATCAACAGAATATCATATATATCAATTCTGAGGTAGGCATTCCCATACTCAGATCACAGACCGATGACATTATAGACAAGGTTCATGGCCACCAATCATACACTATGGATCCATGCCATCAAAATATAGCATAGCCACCAGAATACACTATGGATCTATGCGAAAAATTTCAAATCAAGACGACATAGCCACGAGACATACACAGTGGATCTATGTGTCACAAATTATACATACGCCATCGTAACCTGGATCCCAAAGATGATATCCAGGGTCTTCAATATCGTCACCCAAAGTACGAATCTAACCATGTGATTACATGTGTTGAAGTTGAACATGGTAGAAACCACTTGATTACTGGTCATTGTTGAAACCGTTAACAAGTGCGAGAGAAATCACCATTGATGTCAATGACTCCCAAGGTACCATAGTACAATCCATCGAGTGTGAATAAATGATTTGAAGTCAAACATCCGATGGAATCTTTCGATCAGGGGTCAATGATGTAAACCCACTATTGAAAGCGAGGAAACTTGCCATTAAGGCATGCAAGCTCCAAGGTACTAAATAATTTCTAAGTCTTGATTCCAGATAATGAGCTGAAGTCGACGAAACAAAACTCGTCATAGGAGGGCCTTGATGTATCCTCCATCAATGACATGAAATGAGTAACAGATGTTGAAAGTGAAGTAGAGTATTTTGCAGATTGGAATGGACACAGGGAAGGCCGACATGGAGAGAATGGATAACCGCAGATGGCCGACTCAATATAGGTTTCAGATGTACTTCTCTTGAACATATGAATGAAACGACCAATGATTTGGCAGCATTGACTCAAAGACGACACATGGAATGACCTTGTAATCAAACAAAAGAGAGACAAATGGATTTCCTAAACTGGCTTCAAATGATGAATAGGGGGTGTCATGTTCAAGAGCAACACTTACTACCAATTAATACGATGATGAAAACATATCCCTTTCCCAAATTTCCCCCCACCATTTTTGGCGAGTACCTCTTTATTTTTACACAAGCTTGAGGAGGATAACATATGCTTGTTGATGTAATCTCATCCTTCGGATGAGTCCCTCAGAGTATGTTTAACGAACCCTAAGAAAGAGTGGTTCGGTCCCATCACGGGTCTGTCAATGTTTGTTTAACGAGTCCAGAGATAGAAAACTCGAAGGTTTTTCAAGATTATAGAGTTTGGAAAAACACTTAAAAAAGAACTCTCTCAGTTCCTTTTTCGTAAAATAGTCTGGACGAGACTGTAAAAGAGATAAATTATCACTCACCAAACGCTTACTTCAAATACTTTATCGAGCGTGAAAATAGCAAGGTCGCTCGATGATCTTTTCATGTTTAAAGAGTCTGAAAAGAGATTAAAGAGGACTTCGGGGGGGGGTTCCTTTTTTGTATAACCTTGTTGCGCTCGAAAAAGTGATAAAAGTATGCTCAGTCGCGTTCTCATGTATTAACGAGCGCAAGAATAGACAAAAATGACGCTCGAGGTTTTATATAAAAAACCATAAAAAACAATCAAAAACACGTGATAACAAAGAAAAACATGTCCGTATCCCGGTATTTAATCATCAAAGCCATCACGCTTGCAAGTCATTACACTCAACATGACATTAGGGATTAGTTTTAATCGATAAATAATCATAAAAAACCCAAAATGATATAGTAAAAATAAATAAAATGAGTAAATACTCTTTTTTACCACACCATTTTACATTTTTACTATTGAGCTCAAAAAACCCCTCTTTTACCCTCCAAGTTTGGTGTCAATTTGCGGGAGCTACGAGAGACCATTCAGCAAGCCGTCTGTGACATTAAGGTAAGCTCTTCATCCTTGACATTTTCATGGTTTAAATTTATAATTTCATTGAATAAATTCTCAGTTTTGAGTTGAGTTTTCAAGCCCTACATGCACGCTGCAATTCTCGCAGGCGGACCATACGGGGCCTGCGAGAATGAGGCGTTCTCGCAGGTGAGCCTAAGGCCACCTATGAGGTTCTCGCACTGTGCCCACAGGGCACCTGCGAGAACCGCAAAGCCCAATTTTTTTTTAAATTTTTAGCCAATGAAAAATATCCAAAACATGAAAAAATTTAATAATCCTCTTATTGTGTTCCTTGTGCAGATAATTGGCCATCATCATGGTGCTAGAGTGGTGTGAAAGGGAACATGAAGAGGATAATGAAATGGCTGAAAATCATCCACCTACCATAGCTTCTTTGAGATATTGTGGGTTCTTGAAGTACTTTTGCATCCCGGGCATGAGGGCCCAAATCAGACTATTAGAGTACCTGATTCACATGTGGGACCCAGATCAGCAGGTGTTTCATGTAGGTGCTCACACACTGTCCATAGACATTGAAGACATTTACTTTTTGACTGGTTTGTCACGGCAAGGGTACTATGTGAGCCTGACAGGTAGTAGAGGTGGTGGGCTAAATATGAGTGAGTACGACAATTTATACTGCGTACCCGAGGCTAAGCGAAAGAAAGGAAAAGTGGCTATATGGGGGGTACAAGACTTGACCCTCCATACTATCCTTTTCACTATAGCTTGGATGGCTGGGAGTTCTGCTCCTCATATGGCATTACAGATTTACTTCTAGTATGCTATTGAGTGTACTGAGCCTCAAGTGTTCAACTGGGCAGATGCTGTGCTGCGCAGTATTAAAAAGCAATTAACCAAATGTAGGTGGGGTGACCTGAAGAAATTCGGGTACGGATCTTTGCCGTATCCTTCTTCCTTGAGCGGGTTCCATTACTGAGGCTACAGGTGGAGTGGAACATACCAAGTCCCAGGGATCCGCGGATGCTGAGATGGTGTCGGCTTATGGCCCGACACGTAGCAGGTCCGATCATCAAATATGATGATACTTTCTTTGACTGGCTTCAACAACAAATGTTGATGGTTGATGACTACGCTTATGCTGGGATGGATTTCTGAGGAGATCCAGATTTGGTTTTACCAGAGGATGCTCAGTGGGGGTACCTTGGTAAGAAGCACACACATTTTCTCTTTTTAAATGTTTTTGAATTTTTATCATATTCAAATGTTTTTTTTTATATGTTTGTCCAAAGACTAATACAAAATCGTTTGTTGATAAAACAAATGTTGGACCTTACAGAGCTCTCGAAACTTCTCCCATCCAGCGGCGAGGAGAGGTAGCGGTAGCACCGCAGAATGCTGAGGATTATCAAGTGGTGGAATAGAATCTAGAGGGCCTGACTGCAGACATTCCAGACATGACTCTGGAAGAGGTTCCACGACGCGATCAACGTCATACTGTAGGGGTATCAACATCTATGAGTCGACTGCTCCGTAGGGTTGCTAGATCAGTCGTGTGTTACCATGAACGTCATCCATGACGTTACTTTGTAGAAGCTATGAGCTTCAAATTTTGCATTTTGGTCTTCGGACAAATGTTTTGTAAAAAACTCTTTTGATCGTTATATATACAGACGACTTCTATCAGTTTACTTTACATTGTGTGAATTTCGATGTGTTTGATTTATAAATGATTCAAATGTCTGTCCAATACATAATTAGCCAATGCATCTGTTAATGTATTTAGACATCTAGGAATATGTTGATATTCAATGTGATCAAAATAACGTTCCAAGAGGCAAATTCGCAAATACACCCGTAATAAAGTAGGAATTTGAATAGAGTAGATATTACTTAACTGTAGTACTACAAGCTGCGAGTCAAGTTGCACAACCAAATGACGAATTTCGAGCGAGATAGCATCAACCAATAATTCAATAATGGTGCTATACTCTGCAATGTTGTTGGTCGCACGACTGAGATATACCCCTCGTAAAGATACAAGTTCGTTCGTTGGGGCATAGATTGCCCACACAACGGAAGCAAGATTCCGAGTACTACGGCTAGCACCATCAACAAAGCCAATATAGGGTAGTGAAGACTCCGACATCTGGAAATCAAACACAATGTCACATAAGGGCAGAAACCAGATAACGACCAAAGAAAACTATAGTAACACACACAAAGTATGATACATTAAAATACAAGTACTTATGCACAGATGATTTATGCATAATACTTCTTCAAGTACAACCCATTCCTGGGCTCACTCAAAGGGATACCATCGTAATCTACCAACTCATACGCTCCTTTTTACAAAACTCGGTGAATGATATAAGGACCTCACCACATGGGTTCAAATTTCCCAGCTCCTAACAAATCTCGATCCTGTTCATAGAGAAGAACAAGATCAACTTCAGAAAAAATGTGAGGCTCAACATGTTTGTCATATTGGGATTTGACACGCTTTTTCTAGATTTCTATTACTAGGGTGGCATCACGTTGAGTTTCATCTAATCGCATTAGATACAATAGACGTTCTTCTTCGACATAAGTGTTGGGTAGGAGTTCAATATCTAGCTTCAAAGAGGGTATCTCGCATTCTATAGGAAGAATGGCTTCCACACCATAGACTAACTGAAAAGGCGTAAACACAGTAGCGGACTTGATAGATGTCCGATACACCCACAATGCCGAAAACAACATTGTGTGCCAACTTGTTTTATGAATTCCTATCATCCGTCGAAGCATAGTTATGAGAAATTTGTTGATCGCTTTGACCTGGCCATTAGCTTGTGGATAATAGGGCATTGAGTTATCATGGCAAAGACCCAAATTTTCCATCAGTTCAGACATCATAAAATTCCTAAAGTGGCTACCATGATCAGTGACGATAGCTTGGGGAACACCGAAACAAGCCATGACGTGATTAAAAAGAAACAAGGCTGCAGTCTTTCTAGTGTTGTCGAATGTCGGCATAGCCTCAGGCCATTTCGTAAAGTAATCAACGACTACAATGATGTAACCATGCCCCCCAACTGAGTGAGGTTGACATGTCATGAAATCGATGCCCCATTTCGCAAAAGGAACAACTGAGACCACAGGATGAAGAGGAGCAGGATGTGACCGAATTTTCTGATTGTAGGTTTGGTAGGCATGGCATTTCTGAATGGCAGTAATGCAGTCGGTAAACAAAGAAGGCCAAAAATACCCTGCGCATAAGATCTTCTGGGCAGTAGCATACCCAGACATATGACTACCACATGCTCTAGAATGGCAGTCATTCAACGCTTTCTCGGCTTCGTCGAACGTTAGACAACGTCGAAAAACAGAGTCAAGACCCTGACAGTAAAGAGTATCCCCGAGGATAATGTATTGACGATCTTGATAGCGTATGCGACGTCGTTCAGTACTAGATGAAACAGGCCAAAAAGTCTAGGTTTGGAGATATATAATTATATCCCCATACCAAAGATCATCAGTGCTAATAAGGAAAAGAGATTCATCAGGTAATGAATCCACTGCTACATTTTTCATGACAGAGTGAGGAAAATCGCATATCAACTCAGCAAAAACTAAGGATTTCTTAGACTTGGCACGATCGAATTCCAAGTCAAACTCCTGGAGTATGACAATCCATTTGGAGTATTTCCCCCCTAGCAATTGACGTGTCAAAATGTGTTGCATGGGGTTGCAATGAGAAATCACCGTAGTCTTGCGTGAGAGGATATAATGCCGGAAGCGTTGGATGGCTTGAATGGCAACCAAGGCCAGTTTTTCAACATGTTGATACTTGATTTCAGTTGGTGTAAGACTTCGACTCAAGTAGTAAATAACATGTTCATCATGCGCATCATCCTCTTGGACGAGAACCATGCCAATAGTGTACTCCGAGGTAGAAAGATAAAGGAAATAATCATGACTATAATCGGGAGGAAAGAGAAGTAGATCTCGCGTGAGGGACAACTTCAAAGCTTCAAAAGAATTGTTAGCAATGGTATCCCAGACGAACTCTGAATCTTTCTTTAGCAGCCGTGTAAAACCATGAGTTATCTCGGCATAATTAGGGATGAAACGACGAAGAAAGTTTGCTTTCCCTTGCAAAATTTGCAACTGATGCAGTGTAGAAGGAGGAGGGAGATTAAGAATCACCTCAAACTTAATAGGATCCACCCGGATCCCTTGACGCGAAACGATAAAACCTAGAAGACAGCCAGATTCTACGTAAAAAATGCATTTATGAGGATTTAAACGTATACGATAGAACCGATAGCGAATGAAAATGGCTTGGAGGTGGGAAGGGTGATCGACTCGGTGCATAGAATGAGCGGGTAAGTCATTCAAATAAGGTTGAACAATATGCTTGATATCATGAAAAGCATAAGACATAGCACGTTGAAACGTCGCGCCCGCGTTCTTAAGACCGAAAGGAATTTTCCTATAGGAAAAAGTACCCCAAGGACAAATAAAAGATGTCTTATATTGATCCTCAGGAGCGATGTTAATTTGATTATAGCCGGAGAAACCATCCATGAGAGAAAAGATTTCACTTCCGACATAGTCATAGACAATCTAGTCGACGAAAGGGGTTGGAAAGTTGTCTTTTGGACAAGCTTTATTAATATCCCTATAATCAACACATACACGAATACTACCGCCTTTCTTGTCAGTCGGGATAGGATTGGAAACCCATTCTGTAATAGCCATGGGATAAATAAAGTCGGCTTTCATAAGTTTTTCAACTTCGAGTTTGATAGCAGTCGCTTTACGTGGGTGAACTGGATGAAGGCATTTCCGGACGGGTTTATCTCCAGGGTATGTCTTTATCTCATGTACAATAATTGTAGGGTCGATACCTGGCATTTCTTCATAGCTCCAGGAGAATATGTTATGAAACTCTTTGAACAGAGATGTATAGGTGACTATTTCGTCTTGGGAACAGGAAGCTCCAATATGGACATTTTCGATGATTCCAGGTTTAATGGAGATGTCAATGGGAATCGTGGGAGAGATATTACTGAGGTTCCCTTCGGCAAACACATCATGTGCAGATTCGGGAACAGTCAAGATGACAACAACGGTCGACAGAATCGAAATTCGTTGGTAGTTCTCAAGAGTGTGTTGTTCCAGAAAGAGTATGGAACGATGATGTCCATCGTCCCAAGGGGTGTCCTCCATGATGGACATGATCATCTCGTCAGTGCGAAAGATAACACGAAAAGGATCGGGAGACAACTCATCAAGAGAGGGGGTAGAAGGTGTTGCCGATTGAATGGCTTGATAAGCGAATTCAACTGGACTTAAAAACATTGCGTCGCCGAAATGAAGATGATCTCCAGGATTAGGTACTATCCAAGGTTTAGAGGACACTGGAAGTTCATGAGGCACGGTAGAAATCATGTTTATAGAAGCAACATACGTGCATGGAATATTGGGCGAAGGAATGGGGAAAGTACCCATTAATGAGGAGTCCTTTAAAAGTCCTACACCAACATTCTCATAACCCGACGGGGTTTTAGCAATAAACGGTATGTTTCCAGTACGAGTATCAGAATTGAAGAAGGCAAATTGGTCAACTGTAACAACCTTTCCTTGATGAGGGAAACGTACTACACGGAAAAGTGTTGACACAACAACGCACATGGAATCGATCCAGTTGCGGCCAAGTAGAAGATTATAATCAAGGGGAGCGTTAAAGACTTCCACTTCAACTTGGATCGTCTTACCTTCTAGTGTAATTGACAACGAAGGAAGAACACCGTAAGGATTAAAACTAGAGCCATTGAAGGCTTTAAGAGTGTTTTGTGATTCATTCAAAGGAGGAGAACCAATGGCTTTCCAACAAGCAAGAGACATGACACACGTCTTGGCGCCCTTGTCGATAATAGTTCTGCAAATGTTCTTGCCAGAGACAACAACTTGTATTTGGAATGCGAGTTGAGGGGGTAACCTTGGAATGTGATCATCCAAGTCAAAGACTATTAAATCCATATCTGTGGGGTCAATTCCACCTATAGCTTTCAACAGTGCCTTCCGTTGTGCAGGACAAGACTGAAGGACTTCAAGGGATGACATCGCTAAAGGTGCTTGGGCTAGATATTCAATAATGTTGTAGTTCTGGGCCGCACGAGCATGAGGATTGAAATTCGATTTCTGAACGACACCCTTAGGGGGGGGGTCGTAGAACTGTGTCGAGTCTCGGTCGTTCGAGATGAAGAGGATCGGTTGTAGGTGGAGTTGGTGGAGAGGGTTGTACCAAAGAAGGAGGTAAATTGTCAACCTTCTCCTTAGATGGAGAATAATCTTTGGCTCGAGTCGTGAGTGCAACATTGTTTGGATTAGAATCACTAGTACACATCAAAACATATGATGTCGTAGAAGACGAGGGTTGGTTGTGAATGACCAACTAAGCCTGTTGTTGAGACGGGAAGGGTTGTGGCAAGACAACTGGTGTAGATGGTTTTGGGGTTCCCTGAAGGAACTTAGTGACCTTGACACGTCGTGGACAATCCTTCGTGTAGTGATCATCACCATAGATAAGACAAGGGTATCGGGGTTTGCACTTATCCCGGTCATCAACAGGAGTAGTTTTAGGCTACTCTGCTTGATTATTATTTTTGCCCTCCTTATTCTTTCCTCTCCCCCTTTTAGATTTGTTTTTACCAGTCAGGGTAGATTGAACAACGTTTACCTCAGAAGTTTTACCGGTGGGAGTGGTAGGAGATGGAGCATTTTGAACATTAGAAGAAGAAGATTTAGGGTTTGTGCTTGAAATAGAATGTGATTGGGCTTGGGCAGTACCAATTACACCATTAGTTCATGTGAGGCAGCTGGAGTAGTTGAAGTGATGGAAGCATTAGGACGAGGTAATTCGGGTAGTAAATCGTAAAGTGTTCCCGTTTGCGAAGAAATGAGAGCAAGATATTGAGCACGACTTATAGCCTACTCTTCTGTGACAACGCCACCCATGACAATGTCCTTACCAATTTCGTTCACAAAGGATTTTGTAAACCACTCTGCCAGTAACTGATCAGGAAGCTCAAGTTTAATGAGACGACGCCTCCTTCACTACTCATGAATATGATCCAATATATGAGTGCCTTTATTTTGTTTGAAGAAAGTCAAAATCTCAGTCCCAGTATCATAACAGATCGGTAACTAGTAATGTGTAAGGAAAGCCATAGCTAGGGTGTTGAAATCAGAGAAGAAACCTCGTGGAAATTCAATATACCACTTCGCAGCAGAATTAGTAAGGGTTCGTTGAAAAATATGTAAACAAATAGAGTCATCCATCAACGAGTTGGATGAACACCATAGGTGAAAATTCATAACGTGATTGTTCAGGTCCTCTCCCACTTTGCCGTCGAATTTAGGAATGTCTGATGGAATCTTAGCTGGAATAGCAGGCCATTGGGGAGAGTGACGAATAGGATCATTTAGAATCCTAAACAAATCCGGAAAATCCAAAGCAGCAAGAAAAGGCAACTGTCGATTCACCTGCGGGTACTAGTGACTTTGGGGTGGAAGCCTTATTGGCAAACCAGTAGGACCGTAAGCAGTCTGCCCATAATGGGAAGACCCAGGCTGATTCAGTGGTGGTTGGAGAGGATAGTAACTCGAGGGATTGTAACCTTGAGTGGGAACATGAGTTTGAGCATTCGTACCCCAAATAGGATTTGGTATACCTGGATATGGTTGGCCTATAGTAGGGACAGGAAACTTCTGCCCCCCAGTCGTTTGGGAATTTTGTATCATCTGATTCCAATACTGGGCCAAAGAGGGAGGTATATTCTGTCCAAAAGGTGGGGTTGGTCCCCCTATCGTAGGCGGAGTTCCAATCGGAAGTTGTGTTCCAATCGAAGGTTGTGTAGTAATGGGAATGTGTCTGGTAAGAGGAAGTGGAATTGTACCACCTTGCCCACCAACGAGAATTTGCAATTTTGGTGTAATGGACGGTATAGTGCCACTAGGATTAGGATTGCCAGAAGGAAATTGAGGGAGTGTCGGAATAAAACCGGGAATAGGGTGCCCAGGAAAAGAAGGACTACCTGGAGAACCGGCTGGGGTTTGCGGAGGTGTTAGATTAGAAGCATTCAACAAAGCATTCAACGCATGGTATCCGGGTGGTAGTGTTAGAGTGACATTGGGCGTTCACTAGGTGTTTATAGGAGGAAGACTAGCTGCAGTGAACCCGGTTGGGACACTTGTAGTATCTGCGATATGGGCCATTTCGACAAGGAGAGTAAAGTGATAAGTGGTAGTCAATGATACAGTCTCCGTCTCAGAAAACACCGGAGGGTTGATTTCGGAGACCACAGGCGAACCAGGACCAAAAAGGGTCCTTCAGAAATCACCTGCAGACCAAAAAGGATCTTGGCCTTCTATGCCGGGAAAAGGCCCAACGGGTGATCCAGAAGAGGTAACAACTAATTCTCCAGAAGAATTCAGTCATTTAAAAGGGCGCTGAGAATCACTAGGAAGTTGAAAATCCTCTCGAGTATTTGTAATTCGAAAACATTCAAGAGAATCAGTGCGTTCCACTTGAGGTGTAGTAATGACTGGGACTTTACTCTGCGTCGGCGAGCCTCCAAGTGTGGTTGTGGGCAAGGGTTGTGAAACTTCCAGATGCTCTAGAGATAAACCCTTCATTCTACATGAACAATGTGGAGGAGCTATTGTAGATGAGTGACAAACTTCATGAATAAAATCTTATAGTCAACTTTGAGAAACAAACAACACGTGCTAGTAAACAAAATCTAGGAAGCAATTTCTAGGCAAACAAGACCTTCTAATTTCGAAGCCACTAGTTGGTGATGAAATCGAACGTCGCAACAATGAGACGAGAAGGGGCGGGGCTAGGGTGGAAAAGTTATGTTGTCGACCTGCTTAACGGACTTACACCCTGGTGCAAGATCCCACACATAATCGTGGGTATACCCTCCAAGGAGCCCGAGTGAGTTTGGTCAACGTCAATTCCAGGTACCGTGAAGACTATCCTCTCCACAGTCACCTTGGGTAAGTACCTAGAGAGATAGGCCACTAAGGTCACCACAAACAACAATAAATCCTGGGGGGACAGTCGACAATCAGATCCACACGCAAGGGCAGGGTATCTAGCCCAAAATCAACTCAAAAGGCTTCTACTCATCATTGTGAGTATACCTCCGAGTGACCCCCGTAATACGTGCAATCTCTACACTGATGTCAACAAAGCAGGGTGAGTAACTCTGCCAACATCAATGCGACCTAGTGCTTGACCCTTGTGTAAGAAGGGATTCCCAGGACAATATGTTGCAAATGAAATTTAACACTCCCTAACTCAAGATGCTATTGTGTGTTTTGTGCTTTTGGAGAGTGTATCTCTCTTCCTACTCCAAAGCGCTAGCCTAACTAAATGTTGGTGTAAAAGAGCCCTATAAAAGAGTTACTAGATAAATTTTATGATTACGCAGAGTTATTAAGAGCTGTTGTTTACTCAAAGGAAACGGAAGTGAAACGTATGTTGTATGACTCTAACCCAACAATTCAAGGATGAGAATGAAATATATCACTTTTCGTTCAATGAATCCTATGTATGGGAGAGAGAAAGTTTTCTAGATCAACCTTTAACTACAATGAAAAATTCCCTTTAAAATGCAAATGCAAACAATCACTTATCAAAGGACAAATCTCTATTGTGTCTTTTTCAAATACTTCAACAATTTCAATAAGTTGATTTTCAATATTTTCTAAAACGAAAAGAATTTTTTGAAAGAAAAACGGTTTGTTCACTTTTCAAAAAAGGACCCACACTATGACAACGAGAGTACTGAAAATCAAAATCCAAATGAACAAGCAATGACAAACTCAATCAACTCTTTCAATGAAAGAAAAAATAAAGAGCAAACCAAAGTAGTCTTCTCAATGCAAACGAAAATGATCTTTCAAATCAATAAGCAAATGAGAAAAACCAAGCACTCAACCTTCAACCAATCACTGGTTCTTAACTAATCAAACACACTCAGATTCTGAAGTCAGAGAGAATGGTTTTGCCAAGAAAAGTCAAGAAACAAAAGTCAAGCCACAAACGACAAGAAAAACCTTGAAACCCTAAGACTGTTCATGCATGCAAACAAAGACAAGAAAGATATCAATCATTGGTCCAAGAAACTCATAAGAGGTAATCAAACTGATCTGGGTAGTGAGAAATACCAAAACTCAAATCCAAATTTTGAAAAAATGATGTTCACATGCATGCAATATAACACAGTGCGAGAAACACTGATTCTCGCAGGTGACCCTTTAGTAGGGTGAGAGAACCTCACACTGAAACCTAAAGGTAGAGTGTGAACTCTACCTATTCTCGCAGGCTGCAATGAAGTACAGTGCTAGAATTCCTGAACATACTCAAAAATTTGAAAAATGAAGCAAAATTGAAAAGGGCTTCTGGACTCAGAAGGTTTATCAGGATATCCTGAAGTCTCAGAGATTGATAGGACAGGAGAAAAGTAAAACCAGAGAAAATGGCCACAGAAAAATATCAAAATCCACAAAGAAAATGGGATTGTCCCCAGTGGAGTCGCCAATTTTGTTATTGGATAAATCCGTAAGTGCGGACACAAACCGATCTCCCTAGATTCAGCTGGATCTAGAACAAAGCAAGACAGAATAATACTCTTTCCCTAGATTTTGACTATTGAATTAAATAGGAGGCAAGAACTAATAACATACCTTACTATCGCTTCCTATGGTCTTTGTTGCTCCCGCTTCACTCCGGTGCTCTTGTGCATTCAAGACCAAGACAACACAAACCAACCAAAGTGAAGAAAGCACAATCTATTCGACAATCAATCTATGTATATGATCAAGGAATTATACAATAAAGTGGAAATATCTTTATGAGAAAGGGACATATTACTATATCATATTAATGGAAAGTAAAGATTACAACCTGAGCCTTGATGTCGCAAACGTCCTTTCAATGTCCCTTTGCTCCGACACACACACTTTCTCACTTGCATGAAGAAGATCAAAACCCTTTGATTAAACTTGCTGGAGTTTCCAAGCTGTTGTAGTTTCAATCCTTCACACAATTCTTTCACTAATTCTCCAATGAATCTCTTGCTTGTTTGCTTAACCTTTTCCATGAGAATTCCCTCAATATATAGGAGAGAATGAATTAGTTACTTAGATAAGAATGATCCCAAAATATCAGGGAATCCAGTACTAGGATAACCATTCAAATGCCATCTCATCCTTCTAGAATATTCCCTTCTAGAAGCATCGAGAATTCATCTTTTTCCTTTCTTTAGGAAGAGTTCGCATCCTAGCAGTTCAACACAGTGCGAACTTCTCGCACCCTGGCTTAGGGAAGCCTGCGAGAATCATGTCTTCTCGCAGACAAATATACTAGAAGCCTGCGAATAGTCTTCAAAAATGAGTTTTCTGGAAGAGATGAAATAAATTTTTCTCAGGAGAAAGTTCTTATGAAGAGCTTGAGCACACCATCATTAATACATCATCACGATGACCAAAATCATGGGTAACAAACTGATCCGTCGGATCTAAACATATGTGCATGTAAAAGCTATGAATACTTATCATTAGTTTGCAATTTGATTATTTAAAAGCATTAATGTGTTTATTAAATGCTGAAATCTGCAAACTGAAAGCAATAGAAAGAGAATATGAAACAGAAAATGAGAGACAAGAACAAAAGAGTTTGATAACGGAGTTTACCCCCTTCACTGGGCTACATCTCCGGGTCCCTCTACAATGGGTACCGATCCATTAATATCTTCAAAATGGTACAAATGGCACTGGAATATCTGCAAATCAACTTCAGCAGATGCAGAACATAATGCTGGTCAAAAGCCCTCCAGACCTCCTCTCTTGAAAATTACAAACTGGCCTTCAAAAAGGCAAAGAAAGCCAAATAATTACAGAGAAACAATCGACTTTAACATAAACAACATCTGAACATTCTACAACAAAGCGCTCTGTGGCACAATGGCTAAAACTTTTGGTTATATAGTTGTAGGTCGCAGGTTCAAACCCGACTTTGGCGCATTTTAGTTCTACTTCTGCGAGATTCTGATAACAAAACGAATATCTTTCGGCTTCTAAATAGAGCCAACACTCTGGATTTCGTGGCTAGCAAAAAGGTGGTAAAACTCTCCCATTGGGAGGTCGCGCGATCAAATCTCGGCGCATCCGTTTTGTCATATTATAGTTGTATTTTTTTTATATGCATTAACCATATTATATATGGTATAACCACCACGCAATATAATTTTGATATGGTTTTAATACTATACACTTAACCATGCCAAAAATTGCGTGCATATAGTTATAATATGGTTATTTCAAACCATTATATATATGGTATACAACATTTAAATGCGCCACCTAACCTTCAAATTAAACTTTCATGCCAATGTTTTAGCATATGATTGCTATGACATGCCACATCACGAAGCTGCCATGTGTTTCCTTGACCAGTTGCCACGTCATCTCTTTGACTTTTTTTTTTTTTTTAACTGTCGCACTCAAACTTCAACCAGCCATAACTTCTTCTTACGAAGTCTGTTTGAAGTGATTTTTGCGTCGTTGGATTCATGTCGACGAGCTCTACACCATTGTACCATTTATTTCCAATTTTGGATCAGTCAAATTCTCAATGAAAAATGACCCCCTGGATCATTCCTCCCCATTGAAGAGCTTTTGGACCCCAAAAGCCTTTTATGCCGAATTCAAACAAGAACATGTTCGTCTCGCTTGTCCTGTATCTTTCATCCATTTTTCCTGGAACCTGTACATTTGTCTCATCACAACCATAATGATAATTTCACTGATGTTACTGAGCACATTAATCTCATTAATTATCACATCTTCATTCACTGTTGCTGTAATCAACCATACACTGCTGAACAGTAGAAAGCTGAGAAACAAGATTGAATATAAAGACGTGAAAGAGAATGCACCCACATCATGCTTTTCCTTCCAGACAGGAACAATGTTCATCATAGTGTTTCTATGCATTGACACTTCCATTTCATGCTTAGGATTACTTTCTTCCTTAGTTTTCA
>ML783604.1:628127-661673 GCA_009831015.1 Picea engelmannii | reverse complement strand
AGGAAGATCCTTCTAGAAGCGGGAGCTTCTATTAGGTCTTCTTACATCCGCCTTATTCTATTTTATTGAAAGGTCTTATTAATATTGACCTTTATTACATCCGAATACATTAATATACCTATGTGCGGGTTAGGACCTTAACAGTGTTGAAGCGAGCTTCCAGGTCTTGGCTACACGTATGGGCCATGTGGATGGGTGAACTGAAAAGGGGTGGGTGAGGTCAAAATTTTTTCCAAAAAATGATATGGATGAATGTGATAATGGCGAAGAGATGAATCCAATGGAATAGGTCTCAAATAATGGTGAAAAAATTTCCATACTTATTTATTTATTTTTATACACCTACAAAGTTATACTCCAGTCTGAAGAATACTGCAGCGATGAAATACCCAAATGCTTAACCAGTAAGAAAATTGTAGTGATTTGATAACCCGAACACAGTTGCACAACAACGGATCTTGTTTGTTTTAATTTGTTTATGTTTTTGTCCCCTAAGGGTTAGGTATTCAAGGGTTCTATAGACAAGGGTTTGCCCTGTGCTATAGCTCTCTAATATATGTATGGGGTCCAACAATAGTACTCATCCCAATATCTCAGGGCACTAACTAAGGAGGATAGACTGTACCCTTAGCTGTACTACCCGACTACCCATGTACTAGAGAGTATCTTCCCGAGTGTTGTTCTTGGTGGCACTATAACAGTCAGGCGACCGATTGGTTTATCTAAAGAGGGCTTCAGGAAATATAGGTCAATCCGTACACAGGTGTTGTTTGATGTGCTACCACTCGAAGGGGTACCAACAAGGGTTACAAGGGTGGCCAATAGATGTGCGCTTAAGAACCACTTGTATTTCCTGCGTGTATGAATCCCTCAACCGTGGGTTTATGCGTGTAGCGACAGATCTTTGTGGCTTAAAGATGCCGGAATATGTCTCTACCCTGAAACAAATTTCCCACAATTTCTGCCAAGGAAAGTGCTCTGATACCACTTGTAATATACCATATATAAAAAGTATGCAGAACATAAATAAAATGATAGAAATGGCAGAATAACAATAATATAACCAACATAATCTCCACAATAACACATAAATGATATAAGAACAACAACATAAATAACACTTTGATTCAGAAAGAAATGTTCATGGGCCTCTTCGAGGGGGCAACCTCTAGTTGAGCAACGCTCTGTTACAATAATCTCCAAGCCAGAGTTTTCATACCCTCGACCCTTATTTATACTAAATATGTCTATCAAGAGAAGCATCTAGAGGAAGATCCTTCTAGAAGCGGAAGCTTCTATTAGGTCTTCTTACATCTGCCTTATTCTATTTTATTGAAAAGCCTTATTAATATTGACCTTTATTACATCCGATTATATTTCTCTACCTATGTGCGGGTTAGGACCCTAACACATTCCCTTGATTTTGTGAGTACTCCCACCATGTTTGTTGTCATAAATGCTTGGGCTTTCTTCACCATCAATGTAGAAGTAAATAGTAGCATGGGTCTCCCAGGTGGCATAATTGGTCACAATGATCACTACAATGTTCTTTGTTGGGGTCCATAATGCAGATTAACCACCATTCAAAGGAGGATATGGCCGAAAGCATTCAGGTAACAACCAACTGAACTGGTGTCTTCCAGTATTGAAGTTATAAGTTCCTTTGGTTCTAGAGGGTTGAAAAATCTATTTAGCTGACTACACACCTAAAATACACATGTAATTTTGCATGGGAAAGAGGTTACATAAGCTTCCAAAACATTTGGATATGCACTTACCACGTCTGTGGCTGAAATGAGAAACCCCCATGTGAGTTGAGGCTTGTTTGGGCTTGTTATTTTTCAAAAGTATGCTTCCTGGATTGAAGAATTATGGTTCAAGTTTTATGGTGGTGTTGTATATCTTTTTTTCTCTTTAAAACTGTGATTCTAACATTAAGTTCCATCTTCAACGTTCAACAATACATTTTGCTTGATTTGATTATGGGTGACAGGGTAATGCCTAAAGTATGGTTCAAATGGCCTAAAGTACACATTTTCTATATGTTTGTTTTAGCAGGAATGGGCAAGCCAGTGATTGTAAGAGCTTGCTGGGAGTTTGGTTTGGTTCAACAACTCTATTAGATGAATATCAAGCAGTTGGGATGCACATAAAACCTTTATTGGATGAATATCAAGCAATTGAGATGCACATATAGCCTCGTATGTTTAGATTAGTTTATTCATTGACGTTTGATTATTTGTAATAAATTGTAGAATTTGGATGCTGAAATGTGTATCTCTATCGAAACCTACAGGTTTTGTCAACATTTTTTTCTTTCATTTCATTTTGCAGCACTGAACATTGCTCATGGTCAGGCATTTTCCATTAGTTTTTCGTACTCCTTTTCACTGTTTTTTTATACTCTTGAATCTCAGGCATGGAATATAAAAAGAGTAGGAGAATCTGTAGATCTGCTTATGGCTACATAAAGAAACATACAAAAGAACTTGCCATAATGAAAATTGATTACCTAGTTGGACAACTTGTCAATGAGATAACTTTCCATAAAAAAATTGATTACCCAGTTGGGACCAACTAGGACATTCCACTCATACATTTCGTGGGCTTCAATACATCAAGTTCATTCCGTAGCTGGAACAATCCCGACAACATTTTCTGTGATGACAAAGTTGGCACTATTCTTCACATATCAAGTAGGTTAAGAATCCATTTTTCTTGTTTAATTTATCTTATTATGACATTGTCTAAGCTATATATATCTTATTATAATTCTCAATTAAAAAAACTCGAAAAAACCTATATCACCTTTTTAGTTTAATAAAATTTAAAATATACATTAAAAAAAAACATTAGTTGATCCACACATTTTAATCTGAGTGTAAATACCCCTCCCAAGGAGTGCAACCCACATAAGTTTTAATTATTTATTTTTACATTACTATAGATTGAGTCCACAACTAATGGTATATTTATAAATTGCTTTTCACATATTTATAGATTACATGTGTTAATATGGAATTTGTTATGAAGATCTAGAGTTTGACTATTTTATCTCACTTGAGATGCGCATGCCATTATCCTTTTATCTCTTTTATGTTCATTGAACACAAAACGTAGAGACTCCATCGAACACATGTAAACCAAATCTTCTATCATTGTCCACAGTTCTAGCACACTCCACATGTAACCATATCACAATTATGTCTACCTACCAAAGCAACCATTGTGGACCTCCCAAACCATAATATCAAGAATGCGCATAAGTACAAAGTTATATTTGGAGTTACATTTGATGCCTTAGCCTTGAGCCTCAACGGATCAAAAGAAAAATAAAAAACATATCCTTGTTTGTATTTGTAATAATAAAATTAGTTGAATATAAATTACAGATATTTGTATCCACCTGTGATCGCTTATCACCCCTAGAGAAGGTAGAAGCACTTCATGGCTAAATGGAGTATACAACCTCCTCCTATCACAATGGTCATCATGGTTTTCATTATTAACCTCAAGAGAAAGGAAGTTAAGTTTGGGACCTTACATGAGCAGAGCTAGTTTCCTCAGTTAAGGCCAATACATAACCTGAACTGAGGTAAACCCATTTGGGACCTTGTCTGAGAAGAGGTCAAGACCAAGATCTTATCTTGTGAAAAGTGATTTATACTAGATATGAATAGAATAAGCTAATAAAGGGATCTATGAATATGGATATATCTGGTTAGAGTTTTCACTCTCAGTGATTTTCCAGGTTTCATGTGCCAGTGGTACTCCACGCGTAACCTCAAGTGTAGGTGTCAATTTGTTTCCTTGGTTCAAAACCCCATAGACTTGTTTGAAAATGAATATTGTCTTAATTGTTTCTTAAGAAAAACTGTCAAAGTCGACGAAGGAGCCCAGTTTCGATTCAGAGCGATGGAGACTTCGTCTTATTCAATGGGATGGGCCGCCCAATTTGAAAGAGTGGTACTGCAAATAAAGGCGTGGTGTATGTTGTAACGAGTGGTGATGAAAATTTAGTTTTGAAGAACAAGGGTTCTGGAAAAGCTTCCATAATCCCACGATAATCCCATTTTTAGTCAATTCCTTAATGTCGGGAAAATCTTCACTCTGTATCCTTATCCTTCAATTCAACTAGGAACTTGTTCTCAAATGACAGAGCAACATCACATATCGTACTGGAATTTTGGATCCTCCTCGCAACTCTCCCACTCCTCTTTCGATTCATCGAGGAACTCACTCTCAAATGGAAAAGAGACCAATAAAACAAAGAGAAGGCACTACAAATTTCTTCGAGATAAAAAAATTACATTTGAACATCTTGTCTCTCTCATGAAATAACAATTCCTCACTTTGTTTTTTCTTTTTGGCTGTGTAGGTCCCTCTTTTCCCTTAATTCATTGTTTCCATCCATGGGTTCTTCTCATAATGAAGGTGGTGGTAAAGCTATCGACATCAATCTCAAACCCGCTTACATGTGTGGGTATTTGGCATGGTGATCAAGACATAGATGATATGGGTATATCATCTACAAAAAATAGGAGAATTAGACTACTCCCTCGATGGTTGCCTTCATAGAAAGTGAATTCCTCTTCAGGCAACCTTCTAAGAATCAAGTCACTACCAACCCCACAAAAACAGTCTTTGATGCTAAGAGGTTGATTGGGAGGTGCCTTTCAAATTCCTATATGCAAAATGATAAGTTTGTTTGGTCATTTTCTATTGCACATGAACCTAACGACAAGCCTCTCATCTAAGTTTCCTTCAAAAGAGAAAATAAAACCTTTCAAGTTAAGGAAATATCGTCAATGGTGTTGCATAATATGAAAGAAATATCCCAAAAATACCTTGGTTGTCTGATAAAAAAAGTTTTGATTATTATTCGCTCTTACCATAATGATTCTCAAAGTCAAACCACTAAAATTACAGGGAATATAATAGGTTTGGGTGTCTTGCAAATATTGAATGAACCGACTGTTGCAACAGTCCCGGGAGCATCTTCAAGAAGGCTTCCTCCTCCATTTCATCTGGATCATTCTATTCTTCATTCATCTTCGATTCCTTTTCTCAGCTCCTTCACTTGTGGTGGATGAACAAGATCACTATCAGGCAAATGAACAGAGCAACAATAACAACCGAGCTCACCGTGATCCCGACTATGCTTCCGATGCTCAACGAATTGTTAGACACCAAGGTTCTGTTCCGAGGTATGTTATTGAGGACCTTGAGGTAGGCCTTGTATGTCTAGTTTGACACTTCTTTCAATATGAAAAGTGGGTCATCCGCTAGATAAAACGATGTTGAATTGTTGCGGAAGAAGACCGTGACGCAAGAGCAATTGGACATGCATAGAGCCTCACATTCTTCAATGGTCGAAACATTTGTGTCGGGCTCCAGGTAGTCATTCAGATAGTAATCCTCACAAAAAAGGAGCTTTCCTCCATTTTTAATAATGTATGAGTTGTTTCGTGGCTTCTCTATGAGTTTGAAAATAAAATTTCTCTCTTCAGGCAAGTGTAGGGATCAATCATACACTCCATACCAAAGATCTGAAGGCTTGACATTGTAGAAGACTGAAAAATTGGTTAACCCCCGATGAAGAAGAAACGTGGAAGTCACCACTGAAGACGAAACATGAAAGACACCAATTTAGAGTCGGTAATGAAAAGACATGGCACATTCCCTCTCTTGTTTATATGGAGATTAGAATTCTTGAGCAACTTGACGCTGAAAGGTGATAATTCTTGGCACACAAGTCTCAATAGGTTGGAGAGCCTCTCCTCTACCTTGGCTTTAGAACCTGTTATCCCCGATATCTAGGGATAACTAGGAGGTCATGTCTCGAGGCCCACAGTTCCTAGACATGAAGTACCGAGAGCAGGGTTGACCTGAGCATGGCCCTAGAGGGCCCATTATTCTTCTTCTTCACCAGATGTGTCCTATTAGCAGCAACAACTTCCATCACCATCGGCTTGTACTTGCATCAGAGAGGACTGTTGCTCCATGAGGTAATTGGTCCAAGGTATCATGGTATGTGTCATGTTTAATCATTATAACCTTCTTATATATGCATTAGGTTCCTTTCATTTATGATGACTGCTTAGATCTTACACTAATCCACTTGACCAATGTTGGGATGACTAACGGGGTGACTTAGCAGGCTTGTATTCATAGGTTTTGGTTAGCCACCAAAGGGGATTTGCAGAGCCATCGTCTACTCCCACCATTGTATCATTTTACATCTTATCTCCCATTCATCTATCCCATTCCCCTAGTCCGACCATTAGGATGACCTTTTGAGGGTTATACTTTGTCTTGTGGGAAGAAGGGGCTAAAGGCCCAGGGGGTAAAAGCAGCTGGTAAAATATAAAAGCCATAAGAAATGAAACCTAGAGATGCTTCGCCCAGGGATCCCCGAGAAGGAAATAAAAGGCCTCTCGACAAGAAACTAAAGGGACCCTAAGAAAAATAACAAAACAAGACCTAACCAAGAGGATGGGAGGTCTCATCATGAGCCAGCCCATTATGTTCATAGGTATCCAACAGTATGACATTTCCATTATCTGGTCACCATGCCAGGGCAGTGACCTTTGGTTGCATGGCCAAGGGAAAGGGGGTCTCATCATGAGCCAACCTTATCATTTCTGTGAAGATACCAGTGGGTAACACTGTCAGCTCTGGTCACCATGCCAAGGCAGTGTCCTCTGGTTAGACCTTGAAGTAAAAAAGAAAGAAAATAATAAATAAAGGATAAAGGCAAATAAAGGGGCTTGAAAAAAATGCATCCATGACGGGTACAACTCGCCTCCTACAAAGGCACCCACATACAACACCTTCCCTTGGTATTACTATGACTGGACATCCCTAAACCATATCACCTCATAAAACATGGCTTGAATGATCCTCTGAGGAAAATTTCCTTCTCTTGTGGGTATTAGCCCAATAGGTTATTCTGTTGGTTTTCTTCAGCTTTGTATAGTAGATCTGTGTAATGTCTTTGAGCTCTTAGATGATATGCTAGGGATTTCATGCATGTATTTGACAAATTTAATGATGAAACATGATTAACATTGCTATGATCCCAAGGACTGATTAGCCCATGGAGGGCGTAGTTTTTGATGTGCAGGATCATACCCGATGGACAGGTACCAGAGGACCGGTACACATGGGGATATGATTAGCTCGGACCTCCATGGGGCTGAAGAGCCCATCAGATGGTTGCTGGGATGGAAGAGATAGGAAAACATTGTGATGAGCCTTTTCACAAAGAAGACAAAAGGACGTTCCACCAGGACACATTGGCAGAGCCTGGCCTAGGGGGGATCACCCACCGTAGATGGGATGATTGCTTTTGATGGACAAGACGTCACCTGAGGTAGTTGGATGTTTTCTGGAGCATGTGGCAGTGTGCTGGGATCATTCGACACGTGTGGCAGCTTGCGGGAGCCCTAGAAGGGCCAACGTTTTGCTTCCTGGATGCTGATCTTGCCCAAAAAGGGCCAACGTCTCCCTCAGAGGGGCCTGACGTCTCCCTTTTGAGCTCATATTGTGACATTTTTAGCATTTAATGTAAAAAATAGTGTAATGTTGTTGGTCAGCCTTGTCGGGTATTTTAATGACCTATTTTTCTAATTAAAGGTCATTTGGATGATATAAAGAGAGGACGTTGCCTCTCATTTTCAGATAACACAACTAACTCTCTTGTGAGAGATCATTTTTAGTCTTTTGTCTTGGTATTTTTGCTCTTGGAAGTGAGGCACAACTCTTGTGGAGGATTGTTCTTGGCATGTTATGGTGTTCTCTTTCATTGGAAGGTTTACAACTAGGGTTTGATAAGCTCTCTTCATGATTTGTAAGTGTATTTCTCATGCAAAACTTATTAATTGAATGGTTGTAGGTTAAATCTCTTGCATTTATTGTTACATTGCTATTATATTGCTTAATCATTGAAACCCTAGGTAGCAAGCACACAAGTAGGTCCTTGCTATATGTCCCCATGATTGAGAACTTGTTTTAGCCATTGATTAA
This sequence comes from Picea engelmannii, assembly GCA_009831015.1. Lineage (NCBI taxonomy): Eukaryota > Viridiplantae > Streptophyta > Pinopsida > Pinales > Pinaceae > Picea > Picea engelmannii. Next base: position 653,645 of record ML783604.1, on the reverse strand, counting down.
GGAGGATATAGCCTAGCCGTTGCTACACTAGTTCCCCTTTTTCTAAGTTATCTTGTGAACATAAGTTGAAGAAAGAAGATGTCCTAGGCCTAGTTAATTCTACACCTAGGGTTTTGACTTTTAGGGTTTGAAGGGCCTTGATCTTGCAACACTTTTCACCCTGAGATTTATGTTTTGAAGCTAGCCGTTTTGCCAAGGATATCTAAAGAAAGAGGGAGGAGCATGAGGCCTTTCTTAAGCAACACTGGAATGAGCCTCCTCCCCTTAGGGTTTTGACTCTAGGGCCCTGCCATTGCAGCACCATAGAGCCTAACTCTCTTGTCTTTAGATTTAGATCTTCCCAAGTCTTTCCCTTGTTTCTGACTCCATAATACCCTAAGGCACTGGCCCAACTCTCCAACGTTGAGCTTCTTGTGCCAAAACAACTCTTTCAAAACTCTTAAATTTGAAACCCTAACTAACCCTAACGTCTACTAACCCTAAAAATGATGATGACGTCATGCCTCTTTTAGCTCTTGGTTGACATAAAACGTTGTGGCTTAGTCATTTAAGTGATAGACATTGAAGTGTTGGTAAATTTCATTACTCTATTTGCAAAACGTTGATCTCTTTGTCTATAAAAATTAACCCTAGAACAAGGCTGGCGTCACCTCTAGTAAGCTTAACGCAACAACCTGTGTATGTGAGCATTTAATGATATTTAATGCATTGTGTTAATTCAAGGATTGGTTATCTATATTGAATGCTATATCATTTCCAGTGTTTATTGAGAAGTAATATTATAAGCCATTGTTAATATTGCAATCATTGACTTCCTCAATAATTACTGTTATTTATGCTCATGTATATTAAATATTGATAGTCATTGACAAATGAAGCATTAACCACTATTTGCATGTATCAGTTTTATTGTTGCCTTGTCTCTCAAACAAGTGCTCCTTTTTTTGGTATTTTCTTCATTCTTGACTATCTTCTTGGCGGTAATCTGTGGAAGGGAAAACTTGCCTTGATCCTTTATACCTTTGCCTTTCAAAATCCTAGATTACCAGGGACGTCTCCCTTGGGTTTAGCCACACTAAATAGAAAGAGCTTCCCATCGAGGTGACAATGGGTGGGGAAGCTCCTGTTATGCCAGTTTGGCCCTTACGTTTCAGCTGCTTGGCCTAAAATACAAACTGAGCGATAACATTTTGGCGCCGTTGCCGGGGAACACTGAGTCTATCTTCCTCAACGACAAAACCTTTGGTAAGTCTTGCCTCAGAGACTTTTTCTTACAAGCTTACCTGGTGACTCCACTAGACTTTTTCCCTTTTCTTTGATAGTTTCAAGAAAAATATCTGGCGACTCCACTGATGACGAAGAAAACAATGACTTCACAATGGGACCCAAGAAACTACAAACCTTTGGATATGAGTGAAATCCCGGGATATCCCAGAAAAATGCCTCCTCTCTATGAGGATTTCCTCCCTCATTTTGCTGGTATCAATGGAGAATGTCCCGAGTATCACATGAGAAGATTTTGGGATTTCTTTCAATACTTCCCTATCAGCGATGAGGCTGAAGACTTGGTGATGAAACTCTTCTCTGCCTCCTTGCATGGAGAGGCCAGAAGATGGTATGATAATCTTCCAACTGCCAGCAACACTTCTATGGACCTTTTTTAAGAGGTTTTCCTTGCAAAGTGGACCATGAAAATAGAAGATATACAATCTTTTCTGAAAGAGCTTGAAGGGATAAAACAAACAGAGTCTAATATTGTCAGAGCTTTCTACATTAGGTTCTAGAAGTTGCTTTACCAGATTCCTCGAGGCCATCATCCTGAAGACAAATACCTCGTCTACCTCTATACTAATGGACTTCAGGGACATTTAAGCTTCCTTATAAATAAGAAAAATCCAAAAACACTTGCAAAAGCTCATGACATGGCCATTCAAATTGAAAAGAGTCTTTTCGTAACTAGGACCAATGCCATGGACACTCTTAGCTTGATAAAACTAGTTTCCCTTGAAACCTTTGTCGAAAATCCACAGGAGAGAAGGGAACAAGTTTTCAACCAGTAGAATGAGGACGTGATTAAGGAGAAAGAACCTAAGCAAGATGATGAAGTGTCCACCTATGCTCCTCCCGCTGATGAAGTCATCCAAGAACCTGTTTCTCCTGTACAACAAAGTGAAGATGAGGTTAGTTTCTTTCCGCTTCAAAATTTTGATGATACCGTGTCCCTTGATTCAAAATATGAAGAGGAATAGAAAGCTTTGAACGAAGTTGATGGTCCTTGTTGTGCAATCAAAGAAATAGGCCTTCCAATTGAAGAAGAAGGAATAATCCCTGAGGATGAGACCATAATGCATGCCGAAAACACCAAAGTCCTCGAAGTTCCTGCACGACAAGAAACAATGAGTTATCCTCCTCTCCTAATTTTTGATGATGCTTTACCTTGTGATGAAAAGGAGAAGGAGGATGACTTTTCAAAATTTTCAAACCCTGCATGCTATGACACAGATAGTGACACTGTTGATAATATTGATGAGTTCATACATGTTGGAAGACGTAGGTGGGATATAGTTGGTTATGACCTAGATCCCATCTATCACACTGAGAGTCATTTCCAGTTGTTGCCCTTGCAATTGTCATAACAGATTACTTCCGACCAATGGCAACAAGGAGATGAGGTTTTTACTTGTACCTTTCAAAAAACCAAGGATGACCTAGTACCTCATTCTTCTGATGATTTCCAGTCTTACCTTGAGATTTTTGATGAGTACCCTTCTGGGCATTTGGATTCTTTTCATGAAGATGATTTCCAACCACCATTGTGCTCAGATTTTAATACAAGTAAGGACATTGTTTGCCTAAGGAAGGTTTCTCATGACTTTTCACCCCAACCACCTGTTATTACTTTTCCATGCTTTTCCATTAAAGGTGTAGTTGGGAAATACATTTTTCATGTTGAGTTTCCTCCTGGCCAAACCCTAGATGCCAAAGGTTGGTTGGGTAATGCTAGCTCTAATAAGTTTTTCAACTTTCCCTTGATAGTTTGCCGGTCGTCTGCTAAATATTTGTCGATTCTTTCCTTGACTCTAGAGCGTGAGGATGTCCTAGGAAACCAGTTTACAGGACCTTTGAGTCGGTTTTCTAAACCTTGTATTTTTCATGACCCTTTCTTGGATATAATTGAGTACTTTTCTCAGAGATGGACTTGGCAGGATTTTATCCCTCCCACCCACCTCCATGAGTTAGATTCCGACTTTTATGATGATATGATATATATTCTAACTCATGACATTTTTGTGCTTGATTTATCACTGTTTTGGTTTGTGATGAAGCATAAATGCAGGTATCAAGGAACGTTGTTGGCTTGGCTTCACTAGTTGTTTGACTACACCAACATGTAGCCAACAGGTAAGTGCAGGTAAGTGTTTTACTTTCTATTTGCATTTATGATTAATTTATATGCACATGTATTGTTTTGCGGGGTGGCAATACCACCCTGCCTTTTGTCGCTGATGCTTTCTTGTTAAGTGTGAGCAGGTCTACAGGTTTATGCTAGAGATGCTGAGATTCTCATGCGCTCTACGGTGAGCACATGTCCCCGAGTTGGAGCCAGATGTTATCCCCGATATCTAGGGATAACTAGGAGGTCATGTCTCGAGGCCCACAGGTCCTAGACATGAAGTACTGAGAGCAGGGTTGACCTGAGCATGGCCCTGGAGGGCCCATTCTTCTTCTTCTTCGCTAGATGTGTCCTGTCAGCAGCAACAACTTCCATCACCATTGGCTTGGACTTGCATCAGAGAGGACTCTTTCTCCATGAGGTAATTGGTCCAAGGTATCATGGTATGTGTCATGTTCAATCATTATAACCTTCTTATATATGCATTAGGTTCCTTTCATTTATGATGACTGCTTGGATCTTACACTAATCCACTTGACCATTGTTGGGATGACTGACGGGGTGACTTAGCAGGCTTGTATTCATGGGTTTTGGTTAGCCACCAAAGGGGATTTGCAGAGCCATCGTCCACTCCCACCATTGTATCATTTTACATCTTATCTCCCATTCATTCATCCCATTCCCCTAGTCTGACCATTAGGATGAACTTTTGAGGGTTACACTTTGTCTTGTGGGAAGAAGGGGCTAAAGGCCCAGGGGGTAAAAGCAGCTGGTAAAAGATAAAAGCCATAGGAAATGAAACCTAGAGATGCTTCGCCCAAGGATCCCCGAGAAGGCAATAAAAGGCCTCTCGATAAGAAACTAAAGGGACCCTAAGAAAAATAACAAAACAAGACCTAACCAAGAGGATGGGAGGTCTCATCACGAGTCGGCCCATTATGTTCATAGGTATCCAACAATATGACATTGCCATTATCTGGTCACCATGCCAGGGCAATGACCTTTGGTTGCATGGCCAAGGGAAAGGGGGTCTCATCATGAACCAGCCTTATCATTTCTGTGAAGATACCAGTGGGTAACACTGTCAGCTCTGGTCACCATGCCAAGGCAGTGTCCTCTGGTCAGACCTTGAAGTAAAAAAGAAAGAAAAGAATAAATAAAGGATAAAAGCAAATAAAGGGGCTTGAAAAAAATGCATCCATGACGGGTACAGCTCGCCTCCTACAAAGGCACCCACAAGCAACACCTGCCCTTGGTCTTATTGTGACTGGACATACCTAGACCATATCACCTCATAAAACATGGCTTGAATAATCCTCTGAGGAAACTTTCCTTCTCTTGTGGGTATTAGCCCAATAGGTTATTCTGTTGGTTTTCTTCAGCTTTGTATAGTAGATCTGTGTAATGTCTTTGAGCTCTTAGATGATATGCTAGGGATTTCATGCATGTATTTGACAAATTTAATGATGAAACATGATTGACATTTCTATGATCCCGAGGACTGATGAGCCCATGGAGGGCGTAGTTTTTGATGTGCAGGACCATACCCGATGGTCAGGTACCAGAGGACCGGTACACATGGGGATATGATTAGCTCGGACCTCCATGGGGCTGAAGATCCCATCAGATGGTTGCTGGGATGGTAGAGACATGACAACATTGTGATGAGCCTTTGCACAAAGAAGACAGAAGGACGTTCCACTAGGACACATTGGCAGAGCCCGACCTAGGGGGGATCACCCACCACAGATGGGACGATTTATTTTGATGGACAGGACATCACTTGAGGCAGTTGGACATTTTCTAGAGCATGTGGTAGTGTGTTAGGATCATTTAGAATGTGTGGAAGCTTGCAGGAGCCCTAGAAGGGCCAATGTTTTGCTTCCTGGATGCTGATCTTGACCAAAAAGGGCCAACGTCCCCTTCAGAGGGGCCTGACGTCTCCCTTTTGAGCTCATATTTTGACATTTTTAGCATTTAATGTAAAAAACAATGTAATGTTGTTGGTCAGCCTTGTCGGCTGTTTTAATGACCTATTATTCTAATTAAAGGTCATTTGGATGATATAAAGAGAGGACGTTGCCTCTCATTTTCAGATAACACAACTCACTCTCTTGTGAGAGATCATTTTTAGTCTTTTGTATTGGTATTTTTGCTCTTGGAAGTGAGGCACAACTCTTGTGGAGGATTGTTCTTGGCATGTTATGGTGTTCTCTTTCATTGGAAGGTTTACAACTAGGGTTTGATAAGCTCTCTTCATGATTTATAAGTGAATTTCTCATGCAAAAATTCTTAATTAAATGGTTGTAGGTTAAATCTCTTGCATTTATTGTTACATTGCTATTATATTGCTTAATCATTGAAACCCTAGGTAGCAAGCACACAAGTAGGTCCTTGCTATATGTCCCCATGATTGAGAACTTGTTTTAGCCATTGATTAATGAGGATATAGCCTAGCCATTGCTACACTAGTTCCCCTTTTTCTAAGTTAGCTTGTGAACATAAGTTGAAGAAAGAAGACGTCCTAGGCCTAGTTAATTCTACACCTAGGGTTTTGACTTTTAGGGTTTGAAGGGCCTTTCTCTTGCAACACTTTTCACCCTTAGATTTATGTTTTGAAGCTAGCCGTTTTGCCAAGGATATCTAAATAAATAGGGAGGAGCATGAGGCCTTGCTTAAGCAACACCAGAATGAGCCTCCTCCCCTTAGGGTTTTGACTCTAGGGCCCTGCCATTGCAGCACCATAGAGCCTAACTCTCTTGTCTTTAGATTTAGATCTTCCCAAGTCTTTCCCTTGTTTCTGACTCCATAATACCCTAAGGCACTGGCCTAACTCTCCAACGTTGAGCTTCTTGTGCCAAAACAACTCTTTCAAAACTCTTAAATTTGAAACCCTAACTAACCCTAACGTCTACTAACCCTAAAAATGATGATGACGTCATGCCTCTCTTAGCTCTTGGTTGACATAAAACGTTGTGGCTTAGTCATCTAAGTGATAGACATTGAAGTGTTGGTAAATTTCATTACTCTATTTGCAAAACGTTGATCTCTTTGTCTATAAAAAATAACCCTAGAACAAGGCTGACGTCACCTCTAGTAAGCTTAACGCAACAACCTGTGTATGTGAGCATTTAATGATATTTAATGCGTTTTGTTAATTCAAGGATTGGTTATCTATATTGAATGCTATATCATTTCTAGTGTTTATTGAGAAGTAATATTATAATCCATTGTTAATATTGCAATCATTGACTTCGTCAATAATTACTGTTATTTACGCTCATGTATATTAAATATTGATAGTCATTGACAAATGAAGCATTAACCACTATTTGCATGTATCAGTTTTATTGTTGCCTTGTCTCACAAACAGGTGCTCCTTCTGTGGTATTTTATTCATTCTTGACTATCTTCTTGGCAATAATCTGTGGAAGGGAAAACTTGCCTTGATCCTTTATACCTTTGCCTTTCAAAACCCCAGATTACCAGGGACGTCTCCCTTGGGTTTAGCCACCCTAAATAGAAAGAGCTCCCCATCGAGGTGACAGTGGGTGGGGAAGCTTCTGTTACGCTAGTTTGGCCCTTACCTTTCAGCTGCTTGGCCTAAACTACAAACTGAGCGATAACAAAACCCAACTGCAGCTCCAAAATATTTTTCAAGAGAAAGAGCGGTAATTGATTTTCCAACATCATCCAATCTCTGAAAATGGAGTTGCTGGTAGAGCCGATGCCAGTTGGATGTAAGAATTGTCCCCGCTGCTTGCCACGTATAAGTAAATTAGTGTCGGCCAGATCCATTGAAAGAATTGGTAGCCTGCAAGGTAGTTGGGAATCTGGGGAAAAATCCTTTTACGACAGGTTTTTATCGCCAAGTTAGCGCTGCCTTTTTTTACTTCTCCAAACCCTAAGAGGATTAAGTTGCTATTTTGTTGCACAAGTATTGGATGAAGGGAGAACCTTCCAGACCATAGTATTTTATCTTATCTAGAGGCATCAAAATTCTTGTTCCCATAGAAAAATAAATATAGCCTGAAGTATATATGAATAGCTGAAATATAAAAATAAATTCAGTCTCAGAACCCTCAAGTAAATTTGTAAAAAAAATGGAATTAGCTTTCTTGGCTTAGAGAAAGCCCAAAATTTTCTGTCTTATTCCAGTCTGAAACCCTCAGCAAAAACGCAAAATCCTTATGAACGCTTAGTCTACAAAATCCTTAGATTTATATCTTATCCTCTAAATTTGAGCAGAATACCATCTAATACCAGAATAATCATTGCTTTCTCCAGACTCGAAATGGGCGGAACCACTACAAAAATCATCAAACTTTTAGAATGCATTAAAAACATTATTCCTTGCATTGAATTACATGAGAACAATGGAGATGCAGTGGTAGCTGCCATATTCCATTCTTCCCTTAACAATGAATTAAATCCTAAGAATAGGAGAGTCCGAGTTGTTTTATTAAACCTGAGATTTTTGGTGGAAAACCTAAGTTATTTAAATCAGTGTTCATGCAAAGCCTATGTTATTCTTTTCAAAATGGTATAAACATTAGGAAATATTATAAAGAAAACCCAGAGACTGAAGAAAAACAGGTAGGGAACTGGCAGAAGACGAAAGCCTATAAAGAAAACCTTGAGATGATAGACAAACAAGTGGCAGTTCTTAAATGGTAAATCTCCATGAATTTACTTCACATATATAACGCGACCCAATTGACTTTGTAAGGAAATTTGATCATTCAACTTTCGTCTTCCCCTTGCCCGATTCTAGGCAGGTTTTGCACTTGGTAATGCAATTGGTTTCAACTGGTTAAATATTTTGAGATAGAAACCCCAATGGTCCAATGACCAATCCTTATAATGCCACCAACTTAGGGGTTAGGCTCCCTCTAAAAACTATATGTATCGTCTGGAGATGTAAAATAGTCTCTTCCAGCTAGCCGTGTATAGTCTCTGGAGGTTAACAATGTTGCCCAATGATAACTGTGCAAATGGAACTCCTGTAAGAAACCAAAGGTCGGTGGTCAATTAGGGTTTGGGATTTGGTGTTTACAAATGCTCGATGCAAAAACAAAACAGACCCAGATTTGACGAATCGCGAAATTGCGAAATCACGAGAAGTCTATGGGGCCCAATACTTCGGGCTTCAGGGTTTGCAAAGAACCAACGTAAAAACAAAATTAAACTGCAATCACCGAATTGCAAAACGTGAATAAGTTGTAGCCCCACCAATTTTGGGTTTCAGTGTTTGGAAGGTAAGCGACTCTATTACACAAGCCGATAGATATCCCGAAAGAGAAATCCCCGAACAGAGTTTACTAACTCAAAAAAAAAATTATAAACGTAGAGAGAATGCCTGTGAATACACAATAACAACTTCAATTAAAAAATGTGTTTATCTGATCTCTACAATTACAATTCATTTATGGTATTTATACAAAAACATGAATTCAAAAATTGCCCCTTCGATCTTCTAAGAGATTTAATAGATGGTGGTGATGGTGTCTTGCTGCCTTCAAAGGTTAAGGCAACCACCGTTTAAGGTAATGTAAGACAAAATTGTAATCGATGGTTAATCTTCGAGTCTTGAAGAGTCAAGACGACCACTGATTCACTATTTGCAAGGAAGCGGTGAAATGATTACTTTCTTAAATACTCCCTCTTAATCATTTCAGAGAAAAACAAACTAAAACATGCAAAACAAAATTGTTGTAAACAATGCATTATAGCTTGCAAACCCCAATATTTTTTCTATGATTTTTAAACAATTCATTACCCAAAGGCTTCGTAAATATGTCTGCAAATTGTTCTTCAAATCTACAGAACTAAAAAAAAATTTCATTGCCATTTACTAGCTCACGAATGAAATGATACCTCGTATCAATGTGCTTACTTTGTTTGTTTAAGGCGTGACTCTTTGACAGTGCAATGGAAGATTTATTGTCACAGATAATTTGAGTTGCATCATTCTGGTTATGCAAAAATTCATTCAAGACCCTTCTCATCCACACAACTTGACATGTAGCTGCAACTGTTGCAACATACTCTACCTCAGTAGAAGATAGAGTCACAATGGGTTGTTTCTTTGATGCCCATGCCACTGCTCCAGATCCGAGAGTGAACACATAACCAGATGTGATTTTTCTGTCATCAATGGAACCTGCAAAATCACTATCAGTATATTCGATCAGCTCCAATTTTAAGCTGGATGTGTATCAGATACCAAAATTAGTTGTTCCAACAATATATCTCAGGATCCTCTTTTCTGCTTACCAATGAGTACTCTTCGGAGTCTCCATGAATCTTGAAATCAAACTTACAGAAAACATGATATCAGGTCTAGTTGTTGTTAAGTACATAAGGCTTCCAACCAACCTCTTATAGAGAGTTGGATCAACATATGATCCCTCATCATACTTGCTAAGTTTAATACCAGTTGCCATTGGTGTTGCAGCTGGCTTGCAATTCAACATTCTAAACCTTTTCAACACTTCATTTGCATAGTTAGTTTGAAAAATGAAAATGCCATCATCAGATTGATCCACTTCAATTCCAAGAAAATATTTCATCAATCCTAAATCAGTAATCTCAAACTTTGTTTTCATGGCATTTTTAAAATCATCTACAGATAGATCTCCAGTAAAAATCAGGTCATCAACATACAAACAGACAATCAAAATTTTGCCTTCCTGGTTCACCTTTGTATATAGAGTTGGTTCACTTGAACTTCTGTTGAATCCAACGCTGATTAGGTACTCATCAATCCCGCTATACCAAAATTTGGATGCCTGCTTCAATCCATATAAATCTTTCCTCAACTTGTAAACTTTATCTCTATGCTTATCAATCTCATAACTTGGAGGTTGTCTTACATAAACCTCTTCTTCCAAATATCCATTCAAGAATGCAGACTTAACATCCTTTTGATGCATGATCCATCTATTCTGAGCTGCAATAGTTAAGACCATCCTCACAGTGTCAATTCTAGCTACATGAGCAAATGTTTCATTGTAATCAATATCGGGTTGCTGACTAAACCCCTAAGCTACAAGTCTTGCCTTATACTTTTCAACTTCACCATCTGCACTCAGCTTAGTCTTATAAACCCATTTAACACCAATAATTTTCTTTCCTTCAGGTAAATTGACAAGATCCCAAGTGTTATTACTTTCAATGGAATCAATCTCCTCTTCCATTTCTTTTATCCAGACATCCTCTTTAGTAGCTTCATCATAACTAACAGGATCATAAGCTATAAATGCAAAATTTGAAATCTGATCTACTTCTTCATTCTGATCATACAATTCTCTTAAGATTCTAGTCTTTTGTCCTTTAAATATTTCTCTTAATGAATCTAAAGTGGAATTTGATTCAGTACTTACCTGTGAATCTAATTGATGTCCACCATGTCCAGATAGCTCACCACGCTCATTAGTTCTGGGCATTCTAAATTGAGATGGGCTGAAATCTAGTGCTTGCCTTGTTGGACTTCTTGTTTCAGGCGTATGTGCATGTGGAGCCATCTGTCCATCTCCTTCAACCTGCTCAACTCCATCATAATCTTCACGGGGTAACACAGTTCCCTCTAAAATTGATTTGTCAATACTTCCATCCCAAGCTTCATCTTCTTTAAATTGAACATCTCTACTAATTACATATTTTTGGGTAATGGGATTATAGAGTTTATATGCCCTAGAATCTTCACTATATCCAACAAAGATACATCTCTTTCTTATGTCATCCAACTTCCTCCTCATTTTTGCAGGTACATGCACACATGCAACACATCCAAAAATTATGAAATGAGAAACATTGCAAGGCTTACCATCCCAGGCTTCCTAAGGTATACGATCCCTCATGGTCTTGGTCGGACTTCTATTCACGATAAAAACAGAGAAAAGAACTACATCTCCCCAATATTCATTTGAAGGATTCTTCTCTTTCAACATGCTTCGAGCCATGTCCATGATTGTCCGATTTTTCCTTTCAGCCTCTCCATTCTGCTGTGGAGTATATCAAGCAGTAAACTTCCTTTTAATTCCACGAAGATCACAAAATTCAATGAATTCATTAAGTTTTTATTCACCCCCTCTGTCAGATCTTAAGATTTTAATGGTTTGACCACTCTCATTCTCAACCATAGACTTAAACTTCTTAAAAACATCAAAGGCTTCAAATTTTTGTTTCAACAAATAAAACCAAGTCTTCCTACTGAAATCATCAATGAAAGTCATAAAATAAACAAAGACAGTTAAAGAAGGTGTTTGCATAGGTCCACATAAATCCGTGTGGACAATTTCCAATGGAGCTTTTGCTCTGTAGGAAACACCTGAAACTAATTTCTCTCTGTGATGTTTTCCAAGTATACAACTCTCACAAGAGCTTGCAGGTTGCTGAATATAGGGCAACCCTTTTACCATCTTCTTCTTATGTAACAGATCTAAGCCACCAAAATGTAAATGACCATATCTCAAATGCCATAGCCAAGATTCATCTAAACTTCCAGCTTTACAAGCATTCAAAGAATTACTTAAATCATTTCTCATAACAAGTGGAAACATTCTATTCTTGGTCATCTCAACTCTTGCAATCGACTGTTTGCTGGGTAATTTATCATAAATTGTGCATACCTTGTTCTTGAAGAATACTCTATAATTTTTCTCCAACAACTGTCCAACACTAATAAGATTGCATTTTAAACCAAGCACAAAATAAACATCATCAATATTTCTTTTCTGATTGTTCTTAGTGCAGACTAGAACTACACCTTTACCATTAACTGTAACCTTACAGTCATTCCCCAGTTTTACTTCAGACTGAATACTACTATCAATATAAGAAAATAAATCCTTATTACTAGTCATGTGGTTACTGCAATCACTATCCAAAAACCAAATATCACTAGCACTTTCCTGAGTGACATTACAGGTCAAAAACACAGGATTTTGATGATCCTCAGACTCATTTGTAATATGTGCAGACTGCTTTCCAGCATATGCATGTTTCTTCCAACATTTATTAGCAAAATGCCCAAGCTTCTTACAATAATAACATTGTACTTTAGTTTTATCATATCTCTGATTTTCTTGTTGCCAGGGTTTGCTACTGCTCTCTCTTAAATTAGGAGGATTATGTTGAGACTTCTCATCAGACACTGATTCAGTTCTGTTGTCCCTTAGACTAGAAAATCGACCTCCTCTTCCACGATTATAAGACCTTCCTCTACCTCTGCCTTTGGTAATATGTAGTTGTGATTTGAAGGCATGCTCCAATGATCCTTCTTCATATCTAGACATTGTAGATTCATGAGCAACAAGAGAGCCAGTTAACTCATCAATTTACATTTGAATTATTCCTCTATGGGTACAAAAACAGGTTCAAACTTATTGGGCAAACTTCTCGGCACTTTCTCAATAACTCTTTTATTTTCAATATCATCTCCATACTGCATGAGCTAGTTCACAACACTCATTACTTGAGTCATGAAAGTATCAACACTTTCATTATCCTTCATCTTCAGATTTTCGAAATCCCTTCTCAAATTCTGCAACTTAACTGTCTTCACCTTGGACACACCTTGATAACAGGTTTCAAGAATGTCCCAAGCCATCTTCGAAGATGCAACACTAGCAATCTTCTTAAAAATGGATTCATTTAATCCTTGCTGGATTAATCCAAGATCTTTATTATCCTTCTTCCTATTTTCCTTCAGCAAAACACGGTCAACATTAGACAGAGACAATTCTATTGCTACATCGACTAGCTCAACATAATCATCAATAACATAAGTCCATAAATCCTGAGAACGCAAAATCGTCCTCATTCTAATATACCAAGAGTCATATGACTTCTCGCTCAGGACGAGAACCTGAACCTGAGAAGAACTACTACCAGACCCAATCATTTACAAAAGTTTGAAGGAAATCAAATAAATCTTTACACAAGAAAAATAGGAAAGTGAAATTGGGCACCAACAGGAACTATCTGCGCTGAAATGAACAACTGACAGGATGCTCTGCAGGATAGATTGGCAACTCTGATACCAAATGTAAGAAACTGGAGGTCGGCGGTCAATCGGGGTTCGGGATTTGATGTTTACAAATGCTCGATGCAAAAACAAAACACACCCAGATTTGTCGAATCGCGAAATCGCGAAATCACAAGAAGTCTATGGGGCCCAATACTTCGGGCTTCGAGGTTTGCAAAGACCCAACGTAAAAACAAAACGAAACTGCAATCCCTGAATTGCGAAATGTGAATAAGTTATGGACCCACCAATTTCGGGTTTCGGCGTTTGGAAGGTAAGTGGATCTATTACACAAGCCAGTAGATATCCTAAAAGAGAAATCCCCAAACAGAGTTTACTAACTCAATTTTTTTTTTCTAAACGCAGAGAGAATGCCTGTGAATACACAATAACAACTTCAATTCAAAAATGTGTTTATCTGATCTCTACAATTACAATTCATTTCTGGTATTTATACAGAAACATGAATTCAAAAATTGCCCCTTCGATCTTCTAAGAGATTTAATAAATGGTGGTGATGGTGTCTTGCTGCCTTCAAAGGTTAAGGCGGCCACCGTTTAAGGTAATGTAAGACAAAATTGTAATCGGTGGTTAATCTTCGAGTCTTGAAGGGTCAAGATGACCACCGATTCACCGTTTACAAGGAAGCGGTGAAATAATTACTTTCTTACAACTCCTCTGCTGATTTCACGGGAACTTAAACAGAACCACCCTAAATTCACTACTCTCACCGTGCATGTGATCCCCTTGATGAACGTCGCTGCCTAATATAACCGGAAACAAACAGGTGGCAATCCTTAATTGGATAAGGACAGACGACGAAAATCCCAGAGAAAACCTCCCCTTAATAAACACCTTCGATGTAATTTAAGAATACGTCTCTTTGGAAAAAAATAAAATTGTACATAGAAATTGAAAAATTGGTTTTAATAGAATGTTAATGTTTGGGGACTTCATATGTTAAAGATATTATTCATTCCAATAATCCCCACACACACACACACACACACATATATATATATATATATATATATATATATGATTTTAACTTTACATTCTTGTAAATTGGTATGGGTAAACTTTAATTGTCCATATGTTTTGTAAAGTAAATATTTTCATGTGTTCGAGTCTTAATGGTTGGCAATGTTTCTATATTCATTGAAAATATATCCTTAGTTCTTTAATTAACATGAGAATGAATTTTAAATATCTGCACGAATAGTCATGAATGTGTTTTAAGAATTTTATTATTATGAAAATTATATATATACTTATCTATATGTATCTGATAAATTGATTAAGAAACAAAGGTAGATGGGTTAATTAAAATTGGATAATAATGTTGGATTTTATTTAAGTTAAATTCCATAGCGAATATGAATATAATTGATGCCTTTGGTTGTGATTAAATTGGACGAGTGATCATTATTATTTTTTATCCTTAAATCATTAAGGACGACATTTATATGGTTGAAATTTATTGCATTAGTTGTAAAATAATCTATCATAAATTATGTTATAATATTAGTCTAATATTAAATAGAGTAGACACTAGGATATTATTCTATTTGAAGCTTATCTATATTGAATTGGAAAAAACTACAATAGATGTTGTATTCTTAATAGTACGGTATTGGAAACTACTTAATTTGATATATCTAGTCATTTCACTATGAAGGATCAAGGCCTACAATTAAGTAAGTAATTTAGAAGGTACTAATGTTATAATAAAAAATTAGATAATAACGATTGCATAGTTATTATAACACTATTATAATAACGAAGGAACACTATTATAGTTATTATGGACATCAATATAAAGGAGAAGACTTTGTTGACAAAGGAACATCAACATGATGCCCATGACATAAGGTTTTTAAATGATAAGCGTAAAGAGAATTCAGGACATTTGGAATGGTGTCCAACCAAATTGATAGTTCCACATTCAATCCATGAATGTACAAAGTGGTCATCAAAGGGACACCAATGTTTCCAAAGAAAGGAAAATCACAAGAATCCCTTTGCCAAGGGGTTCCTTGGTTAGTATCATCATGAAATTTGGCCATGAAGATATTATGCATAGTTTCTTCCCTTGCGGGATCATTCAAGTTCGTAAAAGTTTTACACATTGATTTTGGTAAATCAATGGTATAAAAATATACACCTATATGGAGGCGACTCCACGTTTCTAAACAAAATACTGAAAATTCCTCACAACCGATGGAGTGGGCAACCTACCACCTTAGGTCAGAGACCCAAATAAATGACTGACTAAATCACTATGGAAAACTAGGGAGAATAGAGCACACCACTAAGAAGAAAAGCCTAAAAAGATACAAGCCAAAAAAATGACCCTTCTGAATGCTTCCAACCTAGGGAGATGACGTCTTGATCATCCAAAGCATTCAGAAAGGAAAACAAATGACCAGGGGAAGTAGTTACCCATACCTATGACCGATGGTCCCGTCAGGTGTCTCCTAGAGAGTACAGAGTCTACCTCAAGTACTGTGATACACCCCTCGCAGTCACATGTGTGCCAAACTATATAATGGAAACTAGACCACCAACTTGTAATCAACAACCAGGGGGGTGCAGTCGACAACCGGGCGAGTGTATGGGGAGGGTAACTAAGCCCAAATATCTTCTTGAGGCCTGAAACACGACATGGACATAATCACTCTTAGAGTACCTTGGAAAGATCCAAGTGTCTCAGAGGTCTGACATAAGTTGGGCTAGCAATGCTACATGATTCACCCCTAATACACACTCTCCCAAATGATTTATTGGGATTAGGAGTGGATATCTCTATCACCATCCTCCACACAACCTCATGTTTGACTCCTGTGTTAGAGGAGATTCCTGGATTGAGTAATTACAAAGTGGATTGTTCACACCCTAAAACAAACACCTAAGTTAAGTTTTTGTTGGCCTTGGAGAGTTTACCTCTCCACACCTAATCCAAGGCCCTAGCCTAAGCTATTGGTGAACCCTAAAAAAAGTGTTACTAATATATTTAGAGTAGCGTGTTTGTTTTAGGGGATTTTCTTACTTAAGCAAAGGAAGTGAAACTTATGTTGTTTGAGACTCTTGTGAAAAATAAACTAATTAGAAAACTGGCAAAGAAGACTTTACACTAATTATACAAATGAAAAAGATTTTCAAGCAAGAACAATCCTTCAAACATAAAAATGCAATATTTTCTCCTTTCCATGCAAAATGCACAATGCAACTTTCGAGTGAAACAAAAGAGAAAATGAAAGGATTTTCTTTATTATTTTTCTTTTGAAATGCTTTCAAGATGAGAAGAAAACACAAACCTATGCTAATTCATTTTTCTTTTTCAAATAACAATGCAAAGAAAGAAAGAGACCTAAAAAACTAGTTTTTTTTTTTTAATATTTTGTTTCAATCAAAGAAAGACTAACAAAAGATGCTAAAAAAAATTGCAGTTTTTTTTTTTAAATGCAACTCATTTTTCTTAAAATTCAAGCTAAAAATAAGACAAAAATGCTTGGAAACACAGAGAGACAAGAGGATTTTTTAATTTTTATTTTTTAATTTCATAAACAATCAGAGCCTGCAAACTGTCTAAAACCCAAACAATAAAAGCTTCTGGAACTCAGTAGGACCTGGGAACCACAAGTTTCCTGTAGGAAAAGGAAAATATTTTTAAAAAATTCTCCAAAACCATAGAGACGTGTGTTGTGCACGACCAATTTGCGTATGTACACGGGATGTGTATAATGCAGAACGCATATGTATGCATTTTGTATAGAGAACATGGCACATACACCTCTATACTAGGGAAAGGGAAGCTGGTAGGCACCTGGAAGGTGACCAGAGACCCAACTTGACTCAGAACACTCATAAAACTAAGAAAGAAACTGGAAGTCAAATCAAACCAACATCTTCCACTAAGACCCTAAAGAGACTCCCCAGTGGAGTCACCGATTTTTCTACAAGGAAAATTCCCCATAAACTTGGTCTAAGGAATAGACAACGCGATAACCCCGTAAAAGACTGAATTATCTCTAATCTACCTCGAAACGATCTAGACTAAGTGATAAGAGAGAGGGAAGAGAATGTTAAGAAGATCACCTTGAATCCTTTCAATTGATGTAGACCTCTTCCACTTGTATCATAGATCTCCTCCCAAAGATGACCTGCAAAATTACCAAGAACACAATACAACCACATATACAATCTCCAGTAACCACTTAAAATCCTAAATATGGATGTAAATGATTAAATAGATACTAACACATACACATAAAGTTTTGGGACAAAGATAATCTCTTTTATTCATAAACAATATGAAAGGTTACAACCTTTGCTTGCTAACACCGCTCCACAAACCAAGTCTGGGCTCCTCTATCATGACTCCAAGTGCACCTATCCCACATAGAATTCTCACAACAAACATGTCAACATGGGAAGAAGGAATGGTTTCATAAGGATAATGGATGGAAGGGAAAGCTGAGGATAAAACTCAGAGC
Source organism: Picea engelmannii (assembly GCA_009831015.1). Lineage (NCBI taxonomy): Eukaryota > Viridiplantae > Streptophyta > Pinopsida > Pinales > Pinaceae > Picea > Picea engelmannii. The sequence continues at coordinate 635,725 of ML783604.1, read as the reverse complement.
AAGATGCAAAACTTGGGCAATGAGAAGGAAATAATTTTGGCAGAGTTTTCTTGTCTCCTTGTTCACATGTCTAAATGACTCCTCTAGACGCCTTTTTATATGAGAAAAAGATGGTTATTCAGTTTGGGAAAGGGATACAAAGGGAAAAAAGGTTAGGAAACCCTTCATAGCCCGTAAAATCTACCAAAATACGCAGAATTGTGTATTTTTTGCATTTTTTTGGGAGTAAACGCAGGCTAACTAGCATGCAACACGCGTATGTAAAATGGGTGGATTATAATGCAACACACATATGTACGTGGGATGATAGTGCAGTAGGACGCGTACATTATCCATTTTTTTGTTTGTTTGAAGGAAGCCTCATTAGTATGATTGGAAAAGGATGCAAATGGATGGGCCAATTTCTTGGATGCATAGATGTGGCATTTTTGGACTATAACAATCATGGCCTTTGTTGTTTTTATTTCCTTTGCCCCCTGTGCAGTCAAGGCTATGAGTTTTTTCCCCTACTTCATATGATTCCTATTTGACCTTTCTCTGTACAATGGCTAGTTCCCTTATTATCCTCACTGCTTCTTCTTGTAGTGGTTCCAATCGAAGTTAAAGGATGTTTTGTTGATCCCTCAACTTCTCTACTTTCAAGTATGACTTCCTCTAAGCCAAAATTGTTGTGATACGTTCTGTGGGTGGAAGATTAGTTATCTTATCTGAATCTTGTTGCTCTCTTTCTTATGCTTCTCTTAATTGGGCTTCTACTACCTTCATCTCAGGATCTTCTGCTAACTCTGTCCATATCTATGCGCTCTCCTCATAGAGTTTGGTGCAATTTTCCTCTACTTTCTTGATATTGGTGACCATTGTTTGTGCCATTCTCTCCCTTTCTTCTCGCACCTTTGGTGGAATTTCTAGAATGTTGCACAATTGTAAGTCCTCAATCCACTCTTTGAATCCCTTGATGACTTCACCAATATTTAACACTTGTTCCTCCATAGTAGCTTCTATTACTATGGGGACTTCTAGTATGGACTTGTATAATTTTTGGACAACTGCTTGGGTTTTTTGCTCTATACCTTCAACTTAGTCCTTTTCCTTAAGGGATTTCTTCACCCTTTATTTAGCCTCGGTTTTTTCCTTCATGAATTCCACCACTTGGCCTTCAACTTCCTTCTTTTGTTGGAGTGCAACCTCATACTGCTGTTGTAACTGATCTCTTTCATCCATCATTTTTATCAGCTACTTCTTTGCTTCCTCTCATCTATTCTTAATCTCTTGCAGTAAGCCTATATGTAAGTCCTATAGTCTTTCTATTGGCATCCTTGATAGAACTAGGCTTATATGTCCTAGTGCATTTACCTGTTGCTGCAATTCATCCATTAGAATTTCCAGTGCATCTATCTCAAGCTTTAGTATCATGTGTCTTGTTGCTAACTAAGTCAAGGTCGAATGCACACTGTCTTCTTCCTTTACTAGAATACTGGAGGGTCCTGCCTCTGTTCTGATCTCTTTAGTGATGTGCTCTACTTCCAACATCTATTGGCGTGCTACCAGCTGATCTTGCACTCTTTGTCAATGTTCTTCTTGTTTTCTGGTGGCTTCCTCCATTATTTATTCTGTGACATCCCGTACCTGGTATTCGATCCTATCCATATCATCATTTGTTAAAGTATAAACTAGGGCTTCTCTATGTGCTTTAGTCTTTTTTCGCGCCCCTCTTGCTGGTTCTTTTCCCTTGTCCTTTAGTTTGACTTCTATCTGTTGATCTTATGTCATGGATGGGCCAGGCATATCACCTGTGCCATTAGCATGATCATTTCCTTGCTCGTCGTATGGTTCCTCATCACTTTTATCTTTCTCTTCTTCCTCTTTTGGTTGTCCTGTTTTCTCTGCTGGGATTTTCCATCCTTCTTTCCAATCATTCACTATCAAACACATGTCCTCTATCATCAACCTATAACTAGTTGGAAACCATTGTAGTGCTAGGTCCTTCTTGGCCTTCACATACATGTGGTGCATTTCTGCTTTAAACTACGCAATATACTTATATGTTTCTACCATCTCTATTGATATGCGTGGTGTGTGTGCAACTTGATACCTGATAATGTTGAAGTATACAAAGAATATGACATTGTTGTCTTGTTGTCTTCTCTTCTTCATCATATTCCATAAGTTGGAATACCTCCCAACTTGTGTGCCCATGTGTTGATTATAACTAGGTTCCTACCACCGTACCAAAACAATCAAGATAAACAACCATGCATAATGGAATTCTGTGCCCTTTCCCTTGGCCTCAATGCAATCCTATAAAAAATGGTTCACCAAGAAGGTGGCCATGTTCATCTAAACCCCTTCCACACATTTCTCTACAGTTGCAATGGCTGCAATAGTTACTTTATAATTCCTTCACTTGCACAACAACTTGTAGGCCAGTTCTTGCGTTGCAAAATGAACATTGGTGTCATTGATGTTTTTCACATTGAGTCCCCTCTTTCCTATGAATGTTTGGAAATTTTCCTTCACCGACTATGAGAGGGATCGATCTCTTGCCTTGTTGAAAAATAATCCCAGATCCTCGCCAACTTTTAGAAGTCCTGTAATACATTCAATCAGTGCAGTATCGATTGATACTAGGGGATCGAGCTAGAGTGTCCCCCCATGGACACAACTGAGAAACATCTTCACACATGCATTTATCTCCAAACTTCACTTGAAATGTGGAATATCCAACAAGTTCAATATAAATGCCTTCTCTATCCTTGTCGTCCACTCCCATGTCTCCAACAAGATTGCTCCTGTTCCTGTTACACTCCTTGTGTGAAAATAAGTTTCCTTGGCCAAATCCAAGAATTTTTGTTGTTCGGTAATGTCATGGTCCATGAATTTAAGACTTGGAATATTTCTGAGCATCTCTCCTTCAAGGCTTACCCTAGGAAGAATTGGTGTTATCCCCAATGGGTACTTCCCATTGGATGGTACGTGTATTGGTGGTAGGTAATCTCTGTGAAAACTTACCTATGACACCAAATTCGAAGCCCTGGGTACTTCTTGAACCTCTGGTGTATTTACTGTGAATTTTTCCTATTTTCGTGTTGCTATAGATGACACTCCAACCTTTTGTGGGGCCATCTGTCTTATATGAAAAATTCCTTAAATGGATTGGTGTATGTTGTTTGGTAGCTGTAGCTCAACTCTGGTGCACTCAGATTCACTCTGTCTTTTCTAGTTTTCTCTCGCTTGCATGAAATAATGTATTACACTTAACAACCTTCTGCTATTTTTGTGTCTTGTTTCCAACTATACATGTCTCATCCTGCCTTAACTGCCTTTTCCAATCCACCAACATGGTTAATGAGTTGTTAAATAAATTCCTCTTTATTACCAAATCCATCGTGTGATTTTTCCCTCGTATTGCCAATCTGTCATGATTTCTGACAACTTTTACCATTTAAGATTCTATGGTTCCTTTATGACCTGTCATTCCCACTTCGTAGCCATCATTTTCATGTTTTAATGCTTCCAACAATCTTGTCATTTTCAAACTGCGCAATGGTTCTTGCTTCTCCCTATGTGTGCTTCATAGTCTTTCTCTTATGTGTATTATTTTCTGAACTGATGCAACTCCATTCTAATGCGTGATAACCATTCCTTTTGCACAATCTCCAAGGCCTTGTACTCTGTAATGTTTTTCTTTTTTTTCTATCTAATTTTTATTTGATTTTCTTCCTTTTACTAGTTTTTATTTGTTTTTCTGTGTTTTTCCTTCCTACTATGGTACAACTACTATAGTACATGTGTTCTAGCGCATCCCAGATTATTTCACAGACTATTGGTCATCTCTATAGAGCTTCCGCCGACTCCCATTCACCATTCCTCCAATGACTTCTCCATTCAGGGTTTCCAACCACGTAACACTTGTCTTTCTTGCATGCTGAATCACATAGGGTCCTAATCAGTGCATTCTAAACTTTCCTAGATGATGCATGAATTTGATTTCATAGTACCAGATCTCCCACTTAATTTTTTTTTTGTTTGATATGTTGATCATGCCAAGCTTTCTCTCTAGCATTCTAAACTTGCTGATGAAAAACTTCGACAAACCGATCTTCCTAAATATGTAATAACTATGCCAATCTCTCCTATAGAGTATGATAACTCAGTGATTGTTGCAATGAGAAGTATAAGTAGAATGAACTCCATTGGCATCATTAATTTCTTCCCATAGACCAATATGAAAGGTGTATGTCCTGTCATATTTTTACTTGTAGTCTGGTAATCCTATAACACTGTAGGAACTCTTAAGTCCCAATTGTCTCTCCCTACATTGCAAATTTTGGTCAAGGCATTCTCCAAAATTTTATTGAAAGCCTCCTCTGTTCCATTGGCCTTAGGATGATACAAGGTACTCTTCTGATGATGATTTTGAACTCCTCAGTCAATGTTGAAATTGTCTTATTCAGAAAGTGTGTTCCTTGATCACTGAGTAATATGCACGTGTTAGCACTCTATAATTTTCCCAAGGCTGTGATGGCAGTCACAAAGGCAACATAAAAACCACTTCAAGTCTTGGATCTAGCCCTCCAAGACTCAAAGAGGGATCTCTCTGTCTGATATAACTTTTTTTGAAGAGAATATAAGGCTAGCTATGCAGAACATGGGTTTGTTTATGGATTCAGAGTTGGTTATGAGCAGAGAAAAGAAACCATGGGCTATGGAGTCACTGCACGAATGATCAAAAATCCATGTCAACAGGGTAATATTTGTAGGGAAAGAAAGACAACTCATTGGATCCTTTAATTTAAATGAAATGGGTGAGACAAAACAGGTTAATAAATCCAATTAAACACGGAGCAACTAAGAATTCTGAGTTTAATCTTCAGTGGAAAACATAAAAAACTATACCAAGCCAGAGACAGAGGGTGCATTAAAACCAATTATGTTCTTAATATTCTTGGAATAATTTAGAGGAAGACATTAATTATGATAACAGAGAAATAAATTAACACAGAGGGATGCATATCACCAGTCAAAATAGTCACAAGAATCCTGCAGCATAGCACTGTCTCATTGAATTGATGAAAAAACACAGAAAGCTGAGCGAGCTGTTTTACAAAATTTTAAATCATGGTCCTCGACTGATCAACCCTTTTACATTAAAAATAATCTCTACAAATAGGATAGGTATCCCCATAAGTTTCATAAGTCGGGTTCAACCACCTCGGACAAAAATAGCCATAAATCCCCCAAAATCCCGAATTGTCTGCCATGAAAGACAGGAGGGTTTTCTGTGAAAAAGGGGTCCAAAAAGACATCTGTTTCTCTTCAACGCTGACACCTAGGAAAAAAATGAAGGATTTTATTTTATATGGGCATGTTCTGGACAAAAACCTCCTTCGGTTTCTCCAAATTCTCCTCCAGCTGGCCGTAACAGCTCCCGCAAAATCAAGACTGTAACAACAAAATGAAAATATGGAAAAAATGGCCTCGAAGATGGATTCTATTCTACCTTCTCGTAGCACCTATGAAAAAAATGAGAGAAGTTTTTGTTCTTAATATCGTTATGGAGAAAAACCTCTCTCGGTTTCTTACAATTCGTTTTCATTTTCCCAGAAACAGCCTCGGACGAAGACGTGTTGAACAGACGAAAATAGGTGAAAAATGAGAAAAGCGGTTTTTTTCGGGATGGGTGGTATTCTGGACCCCCCCTGAGGTGGTAAGCGGTTTTAGGGGGGTGGGGTGGTCCGCTGGAATGGGGATTCGACACCTTTACAAAGTGTGGTAAAGGGAAACAACCATTCTGGACCCCCCCCTCTCGTTAAACTTCGGATGGTGAGGGGGGGGGTCCAGAATTTTTAACGACTGTTGATTTATTTTTATGTGATATGTGATGTTTTTAGGATGCATTGAGGTAGGGTGTGGGTAGGACTTAGGGTAGTTTATTTTTTATGTTTTTGTTTTTTAATATTATTTTATTATATGTTTTTTTTACGTTTTTTATGTTTTGTTTTTTTATATTTTATGTTTTATTATGTTTTAATTGTTTAAGTTTTTATTTTTTGTTTTTATATTTAATTTGTTGTGTTTTGTTTTTTATATGTTTTGTTTAATTAATATTTTTTTTGTTTATTAGTTTTATTTTTATATGTTTTTTTTTGTTTTTAATATTAATTAATAAAACATTAACCTAATTTATTAATTAATCGATTAGTCAATTAATTTTTAACAAGATTTAACCTAGGTTATTTAACTAATTATACTAACATTATTAAGTAATTTAACTAACTTATTTGATTTTTCCTTTTATCCTAAGTTCATTTATTCGTGAATGGGTGGCAGGAAAAAAGGAGGATGATGTCATGAGGTGATGGGGAATGTCAGGAAATGATGAATGGTAAGTGATGGGAGTCGGGACCAATAGATTCCTACCATGTAGAGAGAGGGGCCCACCAGAGAAAGATTCCATTGCGGACCCGCCCCCCCTTCCGTTAAAAACAGACCAGTCGGGGGGGGTCCGGAATTCAATCTCGGCCGTTGATGAAAGCGTTGGTGCTTCAACCGTTCAGATGTGTGCCTTCGTTATCTCCGATTCCGGACCCCCCCTCCCCCCCCCCNATAGTCAAGGGGGTCTGGAATTCACTGTCAGCCGTTGATCTACACGCTACTAGATTGACCATCGATCTAAGCGCGTTCTTTATTCTCCAGGCGCGAATGTAGTATATGAGGAAAAACTTAGGCTTAATGACCTTTTTGAGGGTCTGGTGCGCTGCTTCCCTTTCTTTTGTCACCATGGGGTTAGGAAAAAACCACTCAGCATCAAAAATCATGAATTTTCCTTTTCCTTTCCTTTCCTTGAAACTAATTTGCAAAAATGAAATATTACTTTCAAGCCGAAATATACCCAGAGTGAAAAAATTTCCAGTCACCAGATGATACTATGAATTATAGGGTTATAACAGTGGCTCCACCTGGGGATGGCAGCTTCTTTCAGGAGGTGTCAAGAACCACAGACCTATGAACATGCAGACTGGTGCTTTATCCATTGGGTTGATCCCAAAATCTTATTCTGCAACCTGTACCTGTACATGTTTTGATCTTGCAATTGAAACCAAATCAATTGAACAATGCTGAAAAAGAGATGCTCATAATGTTGAGCTTATTCACATTCTCCTACCTACCCTATGCTAATGATAATTTTGTTAAATCAAATAATACAAAAATTCCAATGAAGCCAATCAAGTAGCTTCTGAGACCAGAGGACTATTTGACTGCTCGTTAGCACAGTGAAAAGAGAAGCTTGACCTTTTGCCCATAGATTCAAAACTGCAAAGTGTGATGGCCGCTGCTGAAAACATGATTGATATTTACAATAGAGACCTCGACAATTCTGAAGGACCAAAGTAATGCCAGGAATAGATTGGGGTTCTCCAGTGAAAAAATTATCCATATAGGTGGCTATAGGATCTGTTGAAATAATGTAACTGCGAAGAGAATTCTTATTATTTTGTTATTGGATTAAATCCCCATTGTGGATTAATCATGTCATTATTATTATTTTTATTATTAGATTAATCCCCATTGAGGATTAATCAAGTCGGTAATTGTAT